>ML801957.1:48322-64892 GCA_009831015.1 Picea engelmannii | reverse complement strand
CTTGAGGCCCTCAACTGATTGCTCTCCTTACAAAGAAAAGATGAAATGTGGATGAAAGAACTCCAAGCTTATTCACTCAAGTGAGGGGTGAATAGCTTATGAAATGCAGCTTACAATGTGTATTACCAAAGAAGGGGTCTCTAACAATCTCAGCAGCATAACAGTATGAAGAATTCCTTGAAGAAATGGTGGTCATTCATGGCTTTTTATAGCCAAGCATTGGGTTATTATGAAACCTCTTTTGAATGTGAAAAGAGGCTCTTTAGGGTACAATTAGGTCTTTGACCAGCCTCCCCACGCATATTGAGCTCGGATTTGGTGTCAAATCGACTTGGGAGCGGATCCATTAGTGGTTGGGAGGCCGACCAGCTTCATAAATGCGTCGTTTGGCAGGCGCGCGGGTTTTTCACCCCACAGCCGTGCATATGCGCTCCAGGTACGAAGATGTTGCGCGCGTGCGCACGCGTGCCCAGTGGGTGCAAAGCGCCTTTTAATTTTTTGGCCATTTTGCATAGTTTTGACCCTTTTGTTGTGCTGTGGAATTAACCTTTTGCCATGAATGATTGTTTTTCTGTGTTGACGATGCGGAGTTCTTGTCGCCCTGTGCGGACGAAACTTCAGTGATAACAATAGGGATATGAGGTGGAGGAGAATTAGGGGGAGAAGTTGTTATAACAAGGGAGACTGGAAGTGAGCTTCCAAGAGGAAAGGGAAACAATAGAGGATTTGGAGAAAAGGCTATCGGACTTGGGGGAACAGAGGTTTCCTTTTCTGTGAAATCAGTAACTCTAACAAGAGGAGGAGTGGTAAAGACCAGGGTAGGAAAATATTCTGAGGTGTTGGGTCTAAACCATGGTATGACTTCAGGGGAGAGAGTAGTGACAATGGTTTCTCCCTCTAATCCCAGACTAGGAGGGGAAAATTCAACAGGAACACTCCAAAAATTTAAAGTTCGGGAAACTCCAACCAAAGGTATAACAGAAGGTTGAAAAGAAGAAATTGGAGTTCCTATAGGATAATGAAAATCATGAGAAATACTTGGTTCAGCAGTAGAAGTACCTTGATGAAGGGCCTTTCCCTTTCTAATAATTTTCTCTGGGTCAGCTTCAGGTGTTGCTAAAGGTAGTTGTGGAGTAGACCTCGTGTGTTTTCCTCTGGAAGCCACAACTGAAACAGTGGAGTCGCCAGTGGATTCACCTTAATGGAGTCACCACAGTGGATTCGCCAAGTGAACAGTTGCAATCTTGATGTATTGGGCTCTGATGCACCTTCAGAACCAGTAAGCTTTGTCGTTCAATCCCAGGGAAAATCTTCAACTTCGTCCCCAACAATGGTGCCAGAAATGTTGGCGTTGGAAGTCACCTCTGGATTGCAGCAGAGGTAATCCCAAGGACCATCAGTTTGTATGTCGTAGTAAATAGTTTGAAGGGTAGTCTAATGGATGCTGTCTCAAGATTATATTTCTTTAACTCATAAAACTTGGTTGGGGAGGCACAGATAAGTGAGGTCTTGATCTAACTTAAGCCAGTAAGTTTGTGTAGTGGTGAGTAGGCAGAAGAGACATGAGAAAAGCACGAAAGTCTTCTCTGGACATCCGGTCTTCCAGCAGCCTGTGGAGGAAAAGTCTCAGATATAAGATTGTCTTGGATCTGAAAACTTTGAGAAGCTAAAAATGTTGCAACAACAGATATAGTCAAACCTACACTATACTACAATCACAACACCCGACTGGATCATCCATGCCTGAGATTTCAGATTCAAAAGAAAAGAAATGAAAGGAGAAGTTGGCTGCCATTAAACAAGAAGTCTCAAATAACAGTCATAACCAGAGAACAAGAAGCCTCGTTAAAACATTACAATTGGGAACGTAGCTCTACCATCAACCCTAACAAAATGGAAAAGATGCCTACAAATACTTAGAACTGGCTCCCCCCTGCTAAATGCATGATCATGTCATGAGTTTAAGGCTTTGCGTTGGTGAGTTCCTCCGTCAGGATGCACATGCAGACGTTGGTCAGACTGCCCATGCAATCTTCTATCAGACGCGATCTCTGTCAGACTAGACTGATAGTCTTCTTCCATGATTTATCCCTCTCTAACCTTCTATTTATGGAAGGAGACGATTTCTCACCCACCATCCTTGATTTCATTAAATACTTCATCGGGATCAGAGAGTCCCAAGTCAACTATACATCTGAATAACATGGTGGTCTTCTCTTGGCTGTATGTTGCTTCGTTGAACTGCTACAAGGGGACCCAGACGACAGACGTGGACGAGGATCTGGAGGGGACGATGGTTCCATTGACATGGAGGTGAGACGAGAAGTGCCCATGTGGATAGACGTGGCAGATGGAAGGTGTCCGGGAAAGTACGGGTGGAAGAAAATGTGGGTGCTGCGATGGGACAGGATAGCGATGAAGTGGCACGAGGTGAGAGACGGAGTGGGAGACAGATGTCAGCGGGAGGCGTGAGCGGTAAGAGGTGGTGGTAAGTGGTCTACTCGGAGGGGGTAGGCAGCAGTAATAGGTTTTAAGCGGGGGGGGTCTGAGTTAAGGAGAGGGTGACACGTTATTTNGATATGGCTCCTGCACCGTAGATTTGGGTGCATTGATCTCAGCTGCCCAGATCTACGTGTCGCTTAGTGTGACGCACCTGCGCACACAAAACTTAGTTTAAGTGGGTTTTTAACCCATTTCTTGCCATTTTTTCGCCAAAGGGGTCCATTTCTTAGGAAAACACCCCCCCAAAAAAAAATTAATGTGATAACAGATACCTCATCAGAATTGGTTGATGTTACTCTGTACAGACAGATTATTGGTTCGTTGATGTATCTGACGAATAATAGAACGGATATATGTTTTGTCATGAACACCTTTTGAGTCAATATCTGGTAGAGCCCAGACGTGTTCACCTTGTAGCTGCAAAACATGTGATGAGTTACCTTAAGGGTATGTTGGATTTATGTCTCTGTTATACTAGAGATCATGTCTTCAGATTGTATGGATATATTGATTCAGATTAAGATGGAAGTGTTTCTAATAGAAAGAGCACTTCAGGATGTTGTTTCAGTCTGGGGTTAGTCATGACTTCATGGCAGAGTAGGGAGCAATTCATCATTTCTCCCAGCACGACATAAGTGGAATAGATTGTTGCATGTTCCACCAGTTGTCAAGCCATATGGCTTCGGATGTTGTTGACAGATCTATTTGATCTGGATATGGAATCCACCGTGATCCTGTGTGATAACTAGAGTTGTATAAAGATGATGTGTTCCATGATGAGTCGAAGCACATAGAGATCTAGTATCACTTCATTCATGATATGATGCAGAGGGGAGATTTAAAGATCCATTATGTTGGCATAGATGAGCAGGTTGCAGATGTGTTGACCAAGCTTCTGTCTCATGTAAATTTTGAGCACTTTCAAGACAAGCTAGGTATATTCCGAAAGGACCTCCCTTAAAAGGGGGAGTAGTGTTGAGATGCCAGAATTGTACTGAATATTTCCAGCTTCGTGTTGATGTTGTTGAGATGCCAACCTCGTGCTGAATATTTCCATCTTCATGTTGATATTGTTGAGATGCTAGCCTTGTGCTGAAGATTTCCATCTTCGTGTTGATGTTGTTGAGATTCCATACTCATTTTGAATATTTCCAGCTTCGTGTTGATGTTGTTGAGATGAGAGCCTTGTGGTGAAGATTTCTAACTTTGTGCTAATGTTGTTGAGATGCTTGCCTCGTGCTAAATATTTCCAGCTTCGAATTGATGTTGTTGAGATTCTAGCCTCGTGCTGAAGATTTCCATCTTTGTGTTGATGTTGATGAGATGCCAACTTCGTGTTGAATATTTCCAGCTTAGTGTTGATGTTGATGATGCTCCATCCTTCGTGTTGTGATGTTGTATCAGCCTCATGCTGTTATTTATTATGATGATGTATTAGTGTTATACTAATCCATGTTGATGCAAATGATGATGCCATTACATCTCCTTGTTGTGGATGATGATATTGATGATGAGAAAAAATTTCGATGATTTATAGATATTTCAGTCAGTGTTCCAAATGTTTTTTATGTTGTTTCCATACCCTTCTTGTTAAGGGGGAGTGTTGAAATATTGTAACTGCAAAGAGTATTCTATTTATTATTTAGTATTCATCAGATCAATCCCCTTTTGTGGATTGATCATGTTGGGATTTGTACTTGACCAAATCCCCTTTTGTGGATTGGTCAAACCCTAATTATATTATGAAAATTAAGAAGTCAACCCCCAAGCCTAATTAAAGTGGTTTTAACCACTAAGAAGAGAAGTCGGCCCTGCCCAGTGAAGAGACACCTTTCCAGCGCCAACCAGCTAGTATAAATAAAGGAGGCTAGTTCCTCATTATCTCACTCACTCATTCACTCATCAAGTGCACAAGTTTGGAGAGCTGCAGTTGGGAGAAGAAGGAAGAGAGAGGTGAATTGATCACTGCTAGATATTCTCTAGTGTTTTGGTTTATTATCTTGGCATTGTATTGGCTATCTATATTAAGGAAGTTTTGTTGGGTTTTCTCCCCCATGAGGGTTTCCTGGGATAAATGTTGTGTATCTTGTGATTGTGTTTCTATTAGTGATCCTACCTATGCTATGGTTAATAGTTATCTAGTAAATTGAAAAGAAACCTAATAATAGCTCAAAACATAACACTTTGTTCTCCCAAAGAGGTCAACGTCAGACTGACCACGGCGTAGATCCAACGGTCAGGGAAGATCTTGAGTATCCTCGGATATACATCTCCCATTACTTCGTGACTGGTAAGTGGGTCAAGGTTTAACAGTGGGACAGATCCCACGGTCACGGTTAGGGAAATCGCCAAATGTCGGCCAACCTCTCTAGTAACCGAACTAGCAGGTTTCCTTTGGTTGGTTTTGGAGGTTGTAATTTCATAGGCTATAGCGTCCTGGAGTTCCAAAGCCATAATAGATTCCCTCCTTTCATACCTAGTGAAGGGTTCTGAGGTCTTGGTCATATCGATCCTTCGATAGTTCTCGGGGTTGCACACCCAATTCTTATCCGTTAGTTGGTTTAGGTCATGGGCATGAGCCCGTGGTCTCCTAGATGATTGGAATGAAGGGTGTTCCTCCCATTCATGGAGCTTAAGTTCTAAAACAGAGAAAGGTACCCTTCGAGGAATCGACGAGACTAAAACATTCCACCGAAGTTTTCCCTGGCTCTTACCTTGCGAGACCAATCCTTGGGAAAATTCCCTTTAATCACTTTGCAACCAGTACAGGAACCGTAACTTATTCTCAACTTCATCTGAAAACCCCTGTCTAATAATTCTCTTGATGTTGATTAGAGGAAAACAGAAACCATGCAATTACAGCGGCTCACAAAAAACCAGTAAGCATTTCTAATAATTAATCAAACAATGTAAATTTTAATCATAAACACAAACATTCAATCGTCACTTCCATTCTAGTACACAGAGTATAAAAATACTTATCAGGAAACTAGAATCGTGAAGCAACTGCTGAGAGCGGTGCCCGTTTCCACCCAACCATAGGCACAGCCACTCCTGGATGGATTTACCCCTGGCCACCCCCTAGCTAGATCATGATTCTCTGAGAGAGAGACTCTTTGTTCTTGTTCAGCAACAGTCAGGGACGGAGGTTACTCTCCTCATCCCACAGGAACTTGGAAAAATGGTTTTCTTTGTCTACCAAGCAAGGGGGCCTACAACGAGTACTTCCTCAGTCACTCATCTTCTCTGCAACCCTGTTTATCATCTTGGACTAAAAACGATGCTAGCAACTCCTTGCACCCAGTGCAATTTTATTTCTCAATTCTCTTCAGAACCAGAGAGTTACACGCGCTCTCCTCTTTTTGGAAGAATGGTCTCTCGACTCCTATTCCTCGTCCATCCTCGCTGCCCACAAATCCCTTCTTTTCTTTCCTTCATCGGCAAGATTGAGTGGGTCTGATTCCCCAGTTCATGGTCAGGTTAGGAAGTCTTTCAAATGAGTACTCTACCCATCTCCTCATTAACTCTTGAGGAGGACTTTCCAACTACCAACGTGACTAGTAACTTATTTTTGGGTCAAAGGACTATTTTGGGTCTAAGTAATTAAATATGGTAAGGTATTGGTCTAGTGGGGGTCATATCAACCATTTTTTGTTCCCCTCACCATGTCTCTCATAGCATCATGATCTACCTTGGCAATCCCCTTCAGTAGTTATGCAACACTATCCATTTTTAATTAATACCAGAAATACATACATTTAACTTTTATAACAAAAAGGTTCATCAATTCCAACATCCACACATATTCAGTCTTCCCATAGTCTTTTGAAAAATGTATAGTTATATTTACACGCTAGGGGAAACAAGGGTGTTACACTTGACCTAACTAACCCATAAAACAGGGTCGACTAGACGCAATGGGGCTTTCTACAATTATAAGTAAAATACCAATAATATAACAATTTATGTTGAGCCGACTTGTACAATATAATTATAATAACCTTTTAAAGGTTTGACCAAAACAAATATACAAGAATATATTTTGTAGTTACACCAAATATTAACACTCCTTCTTAACTAGGAAGGTATTATTTCCAAACACAGACTCCAAGTCTGATACCACACAAGCTCACATCCATTGAATGTTGAACATGCTAATCTATACATCCTCATATATCCATAGTGAAACATGACTTCAACCCATGCAACTAAGGTCTGTGGGTAGCTCTCAATAGCTACAACATGTCCCTAGGACATCCACTCCCTGTGATGCATCAGTACATGATCATGTGCACTCATGTCTCAGTGCCAACGCTTTTTCATGTTGGATGAGATACACCTGTCACTCCCTCTGAAGAGGGAGCACACCAAACTTGTCCCTGAAGTACTCGAACTTCGTCCTTGACAGAGGCTTGGTGAACACATCTTCAACCTGATCCTCAGTAGTCACAAACTGGAGCCTCACTACTCCCCTCTGTACCATATCCCTGATATAGTAGTATCTGATCTTGATATGCTTTGACCTATCATGGAACATCAGGTTCTCTGACAAATTCATGCAACTCTAGTTGTCACACCAAATGCAAGTTTCCTCCAATCTAAGACCAAATAACCCAGACAACAGATTCTGAAGCCACGCTACTTCTTTTCTCGCTACACATGCTGCCACATACTCAGCTTCAGTCATACTGAGTGCCAAAAAACACTGCCTCCTGCTGCTCCATGAGACCGTACTGGAGCCAAGACTGAAACAGTATCTTGAAGTGCTCTTCCAGACAGGAATACTACCGGCCCAATCTGAATCTTAGTATCCATACAATCCAAACTCATTGTCAAATCTATACCAAAGACCATAATCTAGAGTACCCTTAAGTTACCTCAACATATGTTTTGTTGCAACCAAATGAACCTGTCTGGGCTGCTCCAAATGATAACTCAAGGTGTTCACAACAAAACATATATCTGGTCTTGTGTTCGTCAAATTCATCAACGAGCCCACTATCTTCATGTATAAGGTAGAATCCACAATCTCTAAAGTTGTATCCTACAACAACTTTAGATTTGATACCATCGGGGTAGCCATGGCCTTACATTCCAACATCTCGAACCTCTTCAAGATTTCCACAGCATACTTTCCTTGATTTAGGAAAATCCCATCTGATCTTTTCCAAACTTCTAGTCCCAAGAAGTAGTGCATCATTCCTAAATCTTTCATCTTGAATTTTGTAGCCAATTTTCTCTTACATTCAGTGATGAGTTTTTCCACACCTGTTAGAAACAGGTCATCTACATACAACAGTAGAATCACCGGTTCACCATCCTCAACCTTAAAGTAAAGGTTAGGAACTGCACTGCTCTTGGTAAAATCCAAGCTCATCAGAAAATTGTCAATCCTACCATACCATGCTCTGGGTGCCTGCTTCAATCCATATAAATACTTGTTTAATTTGCACACCTGAGTCTCCATGTCATGTGTCTTGAATCCAAGTGGTTGCTCCACATAAACTTCCTCTTTTATTTCACCATTCAGGAAGGTTTTCTTTATGTCCATCTATTGTACCTTCCATTTCATCACAATGGCCAATGAAAGTATAGTCTAGATTGAGATATATCTTGCTACAGGAGAAAAAGTCTCTTCATAGTCAATCCCTTCCTTCTGAGAGAAACCTCGGGCCAAAAATATTGCCTTGTATTTTACAATACTTCCATCAGCTACGTGTTTCGTCTTGTAGATCCATTTCCAATTCACCACAAATTTTTCCTTTGGTCTGGGAACCACATCCTAGACATCATTCTTCATAATGGACATGTATTTGTCTACCAAGGCATCTTTCCATACTTGATTTTTTGCAGCCTCTTCATAATTGGAAGGTTTTCAATCCATTATGTCACACAAGCATGCCACGTAGCTAGAATACGGCTTCGGCTTCTTACTTTCCCTGAAATATTTCTCTGGGGCACCAATTCTTTCTGCATATCTGATAAGCTCTTGTGCCCAAGCTAGTCTTCTCTTGTGAGAAGGTATCTCGGCTGGTTTCTGAGGTTTTACTATGTCATGATCCTCTCGAATGACTTCCTCTAGTTTGACTGCCTCTGGAACTTTAGGAACTTCATTTTCATGTACCTCTTCTGCACGGATCTATTTGGATTTAGTGAAAGTTGCATTCTCATAGAAGGTTACATCTTAGTTGATATCCACTTTCCAGTGACTGGGAATCTATATCCTGTAAGTATATGATGTGTCATTGTAACCAACAAATATGCCCTTCTGTCCAGAAGGGTCCAACTTTGTCCTCTTTTCCTTGGGGTCGTGAACAAATACAGGGCAGCCAAACATTCTGAAATGGCTAACTTTTGGCTTCTCTCCTGAAAACATCTCCTCGGGTGTCTTGTTTTCAAGCACCTTGTGGGGACGTTTATTTTGCACATACATTGTCCTCCTCGTTGCTTCTTCCCACAGATGCATAGGAAGATCTTGATCATGGATCATGGCCTTTAATTCTTCCATAATCGTCTGATTCTTCCTTTCAGCTATTCCATTCTGCTAAGGGTTATAGGGAGTAGAAAGCTCCTTCTTAATCCGAACTTCCTTGCAATGCTCCTTGAATTATTATGAGGTGAATTCACCTCCATTGTCTGATCGCAAGGTCTTTATCTTCCGCTCTGTCAAGTTTTCTACCAGAGCCTTGAACTCTTTGAATTTACCAAATACTTCATTATTTGCTTTTAACAAATAAATCCAAGTTTTATGTGAGTAATCATCAATGAAAGATACATAATACACATACCCACTTAGTGAAGCTGCCAACATCGATCCACACACGTCTGAATGCACGATGTCCAAAGCTCCTTTGGCGCTATTATCTCTATTGGAAAAGGAGTGCTTCACGTTCTTTCCTTGTGCACATCCTTTGCACACTCCATCTGGTTCTGCTAGGATTTCTAGAAGACCTGTCACCACTTTACTCACAACTGGAAAATCTTTGTAGTCTAGGTGAGCAAATCTCTTATGCCATAGTTCATTGGGATTCACAATATCATGAACCATTGTGGAGTCTGAATGACCTTTTAATTTTTATATACCTCCTTCTTCAATTCCAATCACTACTACATCATCAAGGGTCTTCCCTCTAGGCCACATAAGAACTTGACCATCAATAAATGCTACTCTAAATCCTTTCTTGTCCAATGTTGAAATTGAGAGAAGATTCTTCTTTAAACCTGGAACATAGATAACTTCCTTCATCTTCATTGGCTTGCCTAAGTTTAACTTGTAGGAAGCTTCTCCAACACCTTTGATTGGATATGGATAGTCATCACCCAATTTCACCTTGTGAGGTGAATATTTAGGAATTAGGTTAGATAAGGAGTCTTCATATCCTGTCATGTGCTTGGAAGCACCACTGTCTATCAACCAAGTGTTGCTTCCATGAGTAACAATACCTGTGAGGGTTGAGATAAGAACATAATCCTCATCACTTGATTCATCTTACTTTGCAACCTTCTTGGGAGGCTCATCATCTTCAGTTGTGTGATCTTGATGCCTCGTACTTCCTTTCTTATACCTAATTTACATAATGAGGGGGAAATCCCTAACAAATTGTCCCAATTCCTGAAAACAATAACATGTGATCTTTGAGTTGTCTCTTTGACCCATATTAAAATTCTTAGGTAAAGAATGCACCTTCTTGTTCTTTCCTTTCCTAGTGTGGGTGGTTAGGGCTTGATCTTCATCTGCCATCTTTTCTTCTCTTGCAATTGTCCTAGCTTCTTCCTGGTTACAATCTTTCCAAAGCCTATTGAACAAGCTTCTTCCCTGAGAAAATTCCTTGGATGAATGCATCCCATGAAATTGGGAGGCCATTCATGGTAATCATCACCATCTCTTCTCCTTCTACTAAGTCACCAATGGCTTCTATCTACTCCTTGATTTGATTCACTCTTGCGAAGTAGGAGTGAATGGTTTCTGAGTTATGCATTTTCACATTCTTCAATTGAGATCTTAGAGTCATTATGTTAGGTAGCTAGAGAGGTAGTGGAGTCCATCCAATGTAAGGTGGACTAGGTCCACTATATTATTAAATAAGGCCCACTATGGTAGTTAGATATAATAAATGGGTAGTTAGATATATTAAATGTAAGAGGACTGCTTAGAAGGTTCTGCTTCTAGAAGATTCCTCCTCTAGAATGTTCTTAGGCGATGGTTGCACTATATAAAGGGGTTCAAGCAATGTAATGAGATATGAAGAGAAGTATTGTATTTGGAGCGGTATCTCAATAGGAGGATGCCCCCTCGAAGAGTCAAGTGAACAGGAGAGGATCCATTGTATGGTGTTGCCCTACCCTAAGGGTTTGATAATAATAAAGGAGATTTTTCATATTGTTCTTTTATATCTATTGTGGTGCTTTTGTATTCAGTCTTTGGTACTTAACACATTCTTCGGTTTATGTTGCTTCCTTCAAATAGATGAGTTAAGGTGTCCATCATTTGCTTTGGAGAAGATAATGATGATATATGATGGATAAGGTGGTCCTTAATGGAGTCTGCAATAATCCTTTTTGCTCTCACCATGTCCTTGTTATATTTTTCCTTAGCTTCATCTCCTTGACGTTCTTGAACTTCTTCTATAATGAACTTATCCATTTCATGTTCTTCAAGAAAGAGGGTTACTATGTACCTCCAGGCCCTAAAGTTATCAACTCCATCTAGCTTCTCATTGATTTTTGTTCTGGTAGTCATCCTACTTGGGACCACACAAAAATATGACTGAAATTGAAAGACTGAACTTACCAGTAGGTGCACTCTGCTAAGGCAAGTTGCTTAGTGGTCTTGCTTTGTAAAAATTCCCCCAAAAACTGGAAAAACGTCAACCTTAAGGTTTGAGTGAAACCCTAACTGCAGTAGCTACAAACTGGAAAATTGGTCCACTAGAAATGTGCGCTAGGCTAGGGAAAACCTCCTAATGGTCTTGGTTTGTCTGAAAACTATCTCTATATTGAAAACGGATCCCATTTAGGCTTCTAGATCTGCAACTGGATTCTATTCAGGCCTGCTTTGATACCATGTTAGAATTTTAAATTTTTTGGTTACACAATTACAATTACTTAATCCAATAGCAACTGTAGTAGGATCACTAAAAGATAGACAATCATAGATACAATAGAACACAAAGATTATGATGGGAAACCCTCGTGGTGGAGAAAACTGAGCAACCAAAACCCTCAATATAGATTCCTTCAACCAGTACAATGATGCGCTATAGCTCTCCAAGAAAGACCAAGACCAAAACACCAAAAGAAATAGTCTCCAAGACTTGTGCGTTAGACCTTCTTATGCGCTCCAAGATGCACAAGAGAAGTGTGTGACTGTGTGACCAAATGAGAGGAACATATCCTTTATTTATACACAACAATGTATCTTGAAGAGACATAACTCTTAACCTAACTAACCCATAAAACAAGGCCGACTAGCCACAATGGGGCCTTCTACAATTATAAGTAAAATGCATGCTATCACGCAATTTGTACTTGCCTAAAAGCCAAAGGCAAGTGAACAATAAATTGGCATAACAGGAGGTTGTCCTATCACTGTTACCTAAACTAGACACGTCTTTCTCTTTAGAGGTAGTACCCCAGGGGAGACGTCCCCGATGACCTGGGGGTTTGAGAAGGCTAAGGTAATATTATCAAGAAAGTTCTTTCCCTCTCACATGTCACTCTGATCAGAAATTCCCAATGGTTTTAATAAGATGAAGAAAAGTATTTTTTAAGTGTACCTACCCAGAACAAGAGAAAAAGAAAAACGTTATTTGCAAGAAACAATTGATGTTAGTGCTTCATAAAACCATGGACTTTGAATAAAAGAATAAGATGATATAAAGGATGAAGCAAAATAAATATTTATAACAGCAATGTATATATGGAAGTAGCTTCACAATTATGCCTTAATAAATCTTCAATAATGACCAGAAATGATAACCTAAAATTGGCAATATGCTAGTATTTGTCAGAAGCAATGAAGGCAATGTAAAATCAGCTCTAACACTTTCCTTTAAGATGCTTTTATTGTTGTCATATATGGTTGTAGCTATATTTTGCAATAGAAACAAGATAGTAAGTTAGTCTAATCTAAGGTTAGAAGTGGTTGGTAGAGATCTTGAAGTAGATGGTTTGAAAGTTGTTTTCATCAATCAATCAATTGTAAGGTATGAACTAGTTCCTTTAGGGTAAATGGAGTCACTTTTGCAACGGAAATCTTTAGGAGAAACAAATGATAATAGGTGAGCTAAAGACAAGAGGGAGGATGGTTGAGGTGTTAGTAACCCAAGGCATCAATCATCCAAAACCCTAGAAGGAAAAAAGTCACTAGGAAGTAGGTAACCCTAGGCCCTAGCAATTTTCCTTCTTCTTTAGGTCAAGCTTGAAATAAAAATGAAATCTTAATGAAGCAATAGTACTAGAGTGCTACTAAGGTAGGGCTCTATTATATTCTTCAATGGAGGTATCTTCTAGCATAATCAAGTAGGTGAAGAGTTATTGAGAGAAGGACAATAACATGTCCTTTTCTCCTAGGGTTTCACACTAGCAATTTCATAATCTTATAAATGAACAAGTAAAATACACCATAACCATTCAAAGAAATAAGGATTGCAGATTTCTACTTACATTCACCAAGAATAATCTAGTCACAAACCCTAGTTGAAGACTTTCCACCATGAAAATGCAAAAAATACACCAATAAAAGCTCCATCCAAGAGTTGTTCACCACTTAGTTCAGCCAATGAGCCTTAAAAGAAGCCGAATTTCAAACCTCACACTTGTGTGAGTGAAAGATGATGAAAAATATAATATATTTTTCCCTTATTTATACAATACAAATGACCTTTAATTGCATTTTAGGTCAAAAAAGGTCGACATGGCCAGTTTACATCAAAAATCCAGTTTTACATAAAATTGACAATAAAAACCCTAATTTCATCTTTTTAAGGTGATGTCATTCCCCTCCTAGGGTGACTTTGAGAACCCTCTTGGAACGCTAGGCCTCCAAAGTGAAACGTTGGGGCTCAAAACCCCTCAGAAACTGCCACATGTGCCAACCAAATCCGTCCTCATGCCTAAAACCCCAACTGGATGATGTCAAGGCTCGGAATGATGACGTCAGGGGCCTTCAAGGGCCAACGTCATGGTGGGAGATCAAGACCCCCCTGGTTCTAGGCCTGCCAAAGTGCCTTTGGTGTAACGTCCTCCCTTTTCTCTAATGCAAGCCTCTGGTATCCCTCTCCCCCTGGCTAGGGTCTCAACATTCGTCTGGTGGGCTTTTAGCCCTATGGAGGTCCAAGCTAATCATTTCCCCATATGTACCTGTCCTTCGAGCATGGTCCAGCAACAACAAGTACGCCCTCCATGGGCTCATAAGTCACAAGGATCATAGCAATGTCAATCACATCTAATAATCAAGTTACCCAAACATGTGCATCAAACCCCCCTTTTCCCAGACCAGTGCTCAAAGACGTTATGTTATTTAACAAGCCAAGTTTGTAGAGGGTCTCAAAATATCCTATTGGGATAATTCTCCTTAGGTGTGGTTTGTTTCCAGGTGAATACCAATATAGGTCATGTAAATGCATGAGATGGTGTAGGTGGATGTTTGGGCAAGGGGTGCAGTGATAACAAGGAAATGTAGGTCTTACCTATGGGGCCTCTGTAGATGATGAGTTGCACCTTGTCATGGATGCAATTGTTTCCTAGCCCATTCAATGCCTTTTTTACTCTTTGTCTTATTTATTTTTCTTTCAAGAGAATAACTGGAGGACACTTCCCTAGCATGGTGACCAGTGGTGATAGCGTTACCCACAGGCATTACTCGGAGATGAGAAGGTTGTCTCGTGATGAGATCCCCTTTCTCTTGGCTATGCCACCAAGAGCCACTACCCCGGCGTGGTGACCAGATGAATAGTAGTGTCATACCGCTACATGCCCATGGACCTAATAGGTTGGCTCATGATGAGACCCCCTATCCACCAACTAGGTCTTTAGTTTTATTTTATTTCATGGGTCCCCCCTTTTTCTTGTTGAGAATCCTTTTATTGCTTTCTCAGGGATTCCATGCGTGAAGCATCTCAAGGTTTGATCTTGGATTTTAACTCTTACCAACTACTTTTTCCCTTTGTGCCTTTAGCCCCTTCTTCCCACAAGGAAAGGTACAACCCTTACTAGCTTGGAAAACCCAATGCATGAACCAATGTAGGGGATAGATGAGAGGGAAAATGATGAAAAGTGATAAGCATGGAAGGAATGGACAATGACCTTTCATAGACCCACCCAGTGGCAACTCATCCCTAAGGGAACCAACTTACTAGGGAACTCTGTCATCCCCCCAGGTATGGGAAAGTTAAAAGGCATAATGTCCAAGCAGACATCATAGAGAAAAAGAGAATTAAATGCACATATTCAAATGTTTTGAGAATCAGAGTGACACAGACCATGATACTCAGACTCATTACCTCATGGATCAAGACCCACTGCTACTTCAGAACCAGGCCGATGGGATGGATGTTGTTGTTACTGATAAATTGGAGGCGTTGAAGAAAGGATGGGCCCTCCAGGGCCAAGCTCAAGTCAATATGTCTCTCGGTACTACATGTCTAAGACTTGTGGGCCTCAATACATAATCTCCTTAGTTATCCCTAGGATAGGGGATAACAATACCAATAATATAATAATTTATGTTGAGCCGACTTGTACAATATAATTATAATAAACTTTTAACGGTTTGACCAAAACAAATATACAAGAATATCTTTCATAGTTACACCAAAAATATTAACAACTTATTGGGTGGATTCTCAACAACTTTCTTGTGCCCAATCTAACCCAAAAATTTGAAATTTAACACAATAATTTGTTGTTGTTGTAAATGTTGATTGCAGCCATTAGGGCTTGGTTAAATTGCTGCTAACTTACTTAATATTGTGGTTAAAGTTGCTTGGAATCATTGTCTATATATTGTACCTTGTTCTTCTTAAGAAGGGATACATTTTAAGAATTAATTTGCTAATTGTGTGGGCTGATTTCTTGATGCTATTACAAAACATTCATTGCTGATATAACTCTGTTATTTATTGTTAATTTCATTGCAACAACCCTCTTTTGTTCATATCTAGTGTGTGGGATTATTTCTTGCATGTATAGACTTGATAATTGTTGAAATCTCTCTCACATCTTCAATCAATCAATTGTCTTGTCACGTTTTCAACCTTCCCCTTGAAACTAGCATATCATCGCAAGTGACCAAGAGAGGGGGCCGTAGACTTGTCTTCAACTTGCTATAGGATACCTTGAGGTCACAATGGAAGCCTCCCTTGTGTTGGATCTCCTTCCATCACTATAACGAGGGAAGTATTTGTCTAGGTGACAGTGACAATTACTTCTAATTGTTACACGAGATCGGTGTATTGTGAAAGGCTTTGCACAAGTACAAATATTGTCATAACAACACCAACAATCACAAGGTACAAGAGTCCTAAGAATCATACAAAAGTCATATGAACAATTCACATTAGGTGTCCCCTTCAAACTTCACATTAGCTCAATACTTTATGCAATTTGGCAAGTTTAGGTATGGGAGGACCATCAAAAGACCCCATTAGGTGTGCCAGTACCCAGATAGATGGATATTTCTCAAGAAACATATCTAAGTGTAAGGTTGGGTAATAAAAATGTGTTGGGATGACTTCATGGCAATGGTATCATTAACATGAAAGGTACCATGCTTGGTCCATTTCCATCAGCACCTTTGTAGAGGGAGTGCTTGCTTCTTGAGATACACTTTCCTCAACAGTGTGTGTATTCCAAATATTGAAATTTGGTAGCTTGGTGGTACTTCTGCATTGGCAGTGCTCAACATGCAGAAGTGACCAAGCAAATTTTCTCCTAGTGACTTTATAATACATTTTTATAAACTTAAAAAGTGACTTTATAATTCACCAGACACAGAGGACACGGGACACGGAAATACGAGTATTTGACACAGGCACGGAAACCCTCGGAAACAGGACATGGAGGACAC
>ML801957.1:0-26683 GCA_009831015.1 Picea engelmannii | reverse complement strand
GATACTTCTTGTGTTCTTGTGCATGGTGTTTCTTCTTGTGATCTTGGTTGTTGCAACATTATTGGTTATGGTTAAGTTAAATGCTAAAATGGAATGAACTTTATGCTTAACCTTGTCTATTGAAAAATCAACATGGTATCAAAGCATAGGTCTTGAAGAACCCATTGCACAAGCTACAAGCTTTTACCAGTTATCCCTCCACTTTTGCAGAACTGTACGACCCTCCTAGGGTTCCCAGAAATTTCGTACGGACCTCTTCTTTTGGGTGTTTCAGCCCCTAAAACTTGGACGTTGAGGAAAATTTTGGAATAGGAGAGTACGGCCTTCTCCAGTGCACCTCCAGAGACTCTCAAAGTGAAATTCCGAGCATTTTGAAAATTTGGCCCTAAGGTTTCTAGGGTTTCGCAATTTTCTACAGATTTATGTTTTTAGGGTTTTTGCAGCGCTTTGAAGAAGACTTCAAGATTACTTGTGTTCTTATAACTTTCAAGACTTATTGTTTGCAGTCATAAGCCCAACAAAACCTAAGGTTTCTAGCCTAGACTAGCCATTAGGTTTTCTGGCCCAGTTAACAAGGGTTTGTGAAGAATCTAAAAATATGATGAACAAAACTATGATGGAAGATAAGCTTGATGGATCAAGCAACTTCAAGTTCCTGGAAGACAAGACTTCATAAGAAAACTTATTGTGGGTGATACAAAAAGGTTTACCGGAGACAACTATTGATGAATGGAAGGAAGATAACGACAAGACAAGGAAACCAATCATCTACACAAGCTCTTACATTGAAGGATCAGCTTCAAAATAACAAGATGACAAAAGGTGACACCATGACTACGTTCTTCATGAAAGATCTCAGAGGACATAGATAAACCAAGTTCCATTGGAGAAATCATATCAGCACCCTCAGGTATGCACTTGTATATATATCATTTGTATCATTGTCATGAGGGTAATTGCAGGAGGAAGGAACCTTTTGTTGAATTCATGGATCTAAAGGGATCTCAGTGCACTCAAAGGAACAACACACTGGAAGTGAAGACTCCAGGTTTGATTGTTGTAATTGTCATTCCTCTAACCTATATTTCTAAAGTTTTCTACATTACAAGTAGGTGTTGTAGTTGTGACAACAATCCTTAAAATTTTTTGATTCTAGAGATGTACTCATTATTCTCCTTTAGGAGATATTCTTGTGTTGGTTCCTTTTGTTTTCTTGTTCCAGACAGGTTAACAAAAAAGGAAGATGTTTATCCTTCAGAGGGAGTCAAAACTATTTGAGAAAGAGGAAGAATAGAACCATCATTGAGGCAACCAATGCAATAATACATGATCAAAATCCTTCGAAGATTCTATGGGCAGAAGCATGCATGACACAGTATATGTTCAGAACAAGAGTCTTCACCAGATTTTGAAAAACATAACTCTGGAAGAATCCTTCACCAAAGTGAAGTCTGAGATTGAACACTTCAGGATATTTGGGTGCCCAATGTATTTTCATGTACCCAAAAGACCATTCAGGGAGAAAGGATGCACTTATGGGATAACAATGAATCTTCAAAGACATTCCATATCGACATTCCTAGTCAGAGACAGATTGAGACAAGCAGAGAAGTTGTCCTTCAAGAAGAAATAGCCTTTCAAAGATCCAGATAATCTCAGAAGGAGATTGACAGTGAGACAATACCTTCTCCCCCTTCAGCAGTTCAGAGGGAGACAAACATTATTCCAACAAATCCAGTTGCTCCAGTTGATATGTCTAGAGATATTGCAATAAGGCATAAAAGGCATGCCTAGAGTCAACAAATATATGCTAGAAGGCAGAGAAACATTCAAGTCCCTCAAGAGACACCTTGAGAAATAAAAAGAGTTTATTTTCAAATCTATTCTTCAGTCATGAGCCACTTCATTGATTCTGAACTTCCTTTCCTTGAAGAAGCAACAAGAGAAACAGGTATGGCAAGATGCCATAACAAAAGAATACTAGTGTACCTTAAAAAATGATGTATAAGATATTATTCAGAGACCAAAAGGGAAGTTTGTGGTAACTTCCAAGTGGATCTATAAAGAAAAATCATGCGGCTGGTGGAAGTGTCAAGAAATACAAAGCCAGATCTATAGCTAGAGGATTCTCACAAACAGAGGGAGTTTTCTATGATCAGACACTTGATCCAGTAAGCCTGATACACTTCCATCCGTACTACCATCCATGAGTTGGAAACTATATCAGATGAATGGATTCTTGATGAGTTTGGGTTTTAGCAAGAGTGTTGTTGATCCAAACCTATATTATTACAGTGTTGGTGACGAGAGCCTGATTTTGATGACATATTCAGAAAGCCTTGTTGTTGAATATAAGTAAGCCTTGACTTTTGATTTCGAGATGAAGAATCTGAGTATGATGTTCTACTTCCTGGAAGTATGATAGAGAACCAATGAGATTTTCCTAAGTCAAGGAAAATATACAATGGGAATATTAAAGAAGTTCAGTATGACAGAATGCAAAAACATCGTGATAGATTTGAAGAAAATGAATGATGATTATTCAAACGAGATTGATCCACAACTAATTGGATCATTGATGTATCTGGTTAACACCAGACCTGATTCATGCTATGCAGTGAATATGCTTAGCCAATCCATGAGCTAGTCTGTTATAACCCTAAATTGCACCACACATGCTTACCTGGCATCAGGCCAACTCATGTATCTTCCTTGCCAAAGCCATGCTGAATAAACTCTTGAAAAAACTCTTAAATTAAGTAACCCGCGCCCTAACCCATTACTGGGCGCGTTGGAACGCTAGTAGGCCTACTACTGCACACGTTGGAACGTTGGTTGGCCCACTATAGCCCGCGTTTACCTAACAAAGCACAAAAACAGGAAAGTTGTCGACGGGACGAAAAGCTTTGGGTCAGTTAACTGGAACTCCCAGCCATGCATGGCTGAGAGTTCGTCCAAAACCCTATCTCCTTATAACCTATAAAAGAAGGGGTAGGGGTACTATTTGAAGAGGAAAAATCATAGCAAAGAAACTCTGCCCAACTGCCGAATCCATTTTGTCCCAACCCTTTAGCCTTTCCTCAAGCTTAAGGAGAATTCAAGCAAAGAAGTTGGAGGACAAAGAAGAGGAGGAGCCCAGGATCAGGATCAAGGAACGGTGGCCGATCTCTATTATTATTGTAAGTTGATTCATCTTGAGATTAATAAAGAATATTTTTCCCGTCCCAATGCATGAGTAATATATATTTGATTTATGCTTAATCTCTAACCCTTAGGTAGAAGAATAGCATGCATGCGTAGTGTTTTGTCTTGATTGCAGGATTGTCTTTGGAAGGAGCAGCGAGAGCAAGCGGATAAAGAGCAACGGAGGATCTACATCAAACATCGATAGAAAAAGGTTAGTAGATCTTTTACATGCTTGTGTATGGAAAAGGGTTTGAGTATTGGGGTGATAGGTGAAAAGTGTTTTCTTTGAGGTCATGATTTACGTACAAGTTCAACCCTAGCTTGTTAGTCTGTAGGGTATTATTTCCCAACAACAGAATTGGCGACCATACTGGGGATATTACTCTTAGGGTTTTCGGATTTCATTGAGGTTTTTGGGTAGTTCGAGGAATTATATTTTCTGCTTCTTTGTTTGTCTATTTTCTATTAGGTCAAAGCTAGCAGGGAACCTGGTTCTTAATACCAGATTTTCCTTGACTGTGCTTGACATTTATTATCGGGACACACAGAGGTACACGCGGCCTGCAGAAGGCCTGCACGTGTGTAACCCGCGCCCTAACCTTCTGTAGCCCGCGTTTGAACGCTTTATGCAGAGGTTTCAGTAGCGTGTAGGACTCAGAAAGATTGAGAGGCAGTCTCCTCTTCCCTGTCAGAAGTTTACCTTCTCAAGGGGCTTTCTGGATCCTGTTTGGGTCTTGCTGGTTTACTGTCTTGTTTTCAGTTTGCTTTATTGTGTTTGTTATCTTTTGCATTCATTTTCCTTTTTTGTTAAAGTAGAAGCATCCAAGCCTTTTAGAGACCCTGTTTGTCAATACCAGAGGCCTTTTTCAGGTCTGGGCTGCCTGTGTTAATTTTGTCTTATCTTTTATATAGACCCGCGGCCTGTTCAAGTTTAGCCCGCGGGTACCCGTGCGTTGTTATAGCTCAGCACGCGTTTGCACGCGTGTTGTTTCGGTGACAGTCGTGGGCTTGATTGGTTGCTTTTCAGCCTGGGTCGGGCAGTCATCCCTTCCTGTGGTGAGAAGTGTTCCTCTCAGGGGTTTTGAGTCTAGGGTTGTACAGTCAGCAGGTTAGGGCCTCTTATCCTTAGCCGGTGTTTTTATGAGTTGATGTTTTGATAGAAAAGACAAAAGAAAAAATTTGTTTTATGGTTTTTAGACAAGTGTTAGAATCGTTGCTTTCTTGATTGTTGTTTCCTGTCTTTGCTCTGATTCTTTGCGATCTGCGCTTTAAGCCAGAATTTTATTTTTGTTTTCTTGGTTTTGTGCTTGTCGGCATTTTCCCTTTGTTGCATTTTTTTTGCAATTAAATAAAAAAAAATTCTCTTGTTTCATTTTCTTCTTGGTTTGAAGATTGTGTTGTTGCATCAGTAGCTAGGAAGAATTCTTTTGCAGTGCATTTAGCGCATAAGTAGCTCGCAGATTGAGCAAAATTCCTTGATGTTTTTCTGCATGAAATCTTAGAAAATTCAAAAGAAAAGAAGTCTTTCTTGTCGAAAAGTTGTTGGTTTTTGCATTTTCTGTAAAAAAATTTGTTTCCAAGTATTTCTTGTTCATTTTTTTTGAGTCTGTACACACCATCAGTTTCACCTTCATACCTTGTGATGTAAAAAATCCCATTAAAAGCAACGCTAATTAAAAACTATTAGACTTTTTGTTTGTAGGGTTCATACACTAGCTCAGGGCTAGGGCCTTGGAATAGGTTGGAGAGTAAATTCTCCAAGGCCACTCAAACCAAACATTGGAGTCTGTCATAGGGAGTGTAGAAGTCCAGTTACGGAAAGTTATTCGGGACCCCCCTCTAACACAGGGGCTAAACACGAGGTCGCGTAAGGAAAGGTAGTGGAGATAACCCCTCCAAAGTTGGACCGAGCGTAGTGGAGAACACATATCGAGGATTTGTTGAGGGATTTCTTCATTTGCATTTGCCACGGAGCTTCGTGGGTCTCGAATCCGTTCGAGGTCCTCAGTTGTCTTTCGGACCATTTTCTCTCGATACCCTTGACAGGTTTCGGGCTTGATACCCTGCTCATTGTGGTCTACCCGACTATCGACTGTACCCGCCTGGTGACTGTTCACGTGCTGGAAAACTAGTTGCCAATCTTTTCTAGGGACATACACAGGTGACTGCGGGGGTATACCGTGGTACCTAGGACAAACATCGGGCCACGCTTTGCAGAGTATACCCGGAGGGTGCTTCCGTATTCAAGTTGCACTTGCACTGGTAAGTTGCTCTAGTGTTGGTTGTTGTAACTGTTCTTCCAAATAGTTAGTGTTTGCTTGTCTTATCTCATAGGGGCTTCTTTTAGTGTGTGTTACTGTTTGTCCGTGTAGAATACCTTAGCATGTCGTGAATCTTCTCACACAGTGGAGGATTCAGAGCTCCGTCGGTCACGAAGGCTTCTGGGCCTGCCGCCGGTTATACTGGAGCCACCCCCGCCACCATTGAGGCGAAGGCTAGACCAACAAGGGTCTTTTGAAGCAACCGGGTTACAAACCATTGAACCTGAACAACTCCCGGAGGAATCAACCGCCAATCTTGGTACGGTTGAAACCCCAAACACTGATACTTGGCCGCAAGTTATTATGCCAATTCAATTTTACGAACGTCTGTCAGTGCCTCACACAGCTATGGCAACAAACGTTGTTAATTCATCTGGGAGTCCTTCTATTCCCATCATTGTTGTCACCACAGGAGAAGCATCTCCTAACTTGCCTCTGTCAGCGATCCGGGCCACCATGGTCTCGGCCGCAACTACATCGCACAGTGGACCGACCCCATCTATCGCGGCGACCACACCTCCCTTCACACCTAGTGCCATCGGCCCTCTGTTTTCATACGGGATGCCCAGTTCAGGTACAAGTCCTGCACTCACTCACTCCACTTTACAGACTTTGGGTCTGGGGGCAGGGAGCTCTAACGCTCCTCTGCAAGGTCAACTTGGGGGAATTCATGTCCCTTTCAACGCTTTCCCTTACGCCGGAGGTCATATCTCTCTTTCATCCCCTTCGCTCGGTGGTCCGCATCAACAGTCCGTCGGGCAGCCTACACACACAAGTTTCTTTGGAGCCGGGAGTCAAGGAACACCTGTGCAAACTCAGCGGGTAGGTTCGTCACCATTTGTTTGGAACGAGACGTTTGGTAATAACACTTTCGCATCTACTACTCTCCCATCTGGGGGCACACCTATTTTTGGACAGTCTACTCCGGCACATGGTACTATTCCTGCGTCGGGGGCACATATACCAGGACCTTGGAACTCAGGACAAGGATTTGTTCCTTCCTCTGGAATGTCATTCTGGGGTAATTCTTTCCACAGTCAATGGAACCCCGAACAGACTTCTATGCCTCTCCCATCGGGACCGGCATGGGGTAATCCTTCCCAAAGTCCGTCAAACACGATGAATGCCCAACATCCTATGTCCTTTATGGGGAATTATCCAATGATGTCTCCTCAGATGCAAAACCCTTATGCTGGTCAGGGCCATGGTTTCTACCAGAACCCGAGCCAGCAGCCAAACTTTTCTTGGCAACCTGGTGCCAGTCAAACTCTAGGACCCTTTTATCCAGGCTATCAGCAGTAACCAAAACTACCATTCTTGGCGACGTTACACTTGCCAGATTTGACACGGTTGTTAAATGATCCTATATGTCACGATCCGCGTTGGCCTCCTATGCCAACGAAGTTGCCTTCGGACATTCCAAAGTTCGAGGCCAAGCCTAACGAAGATCCAGGTGATCACGTGACTACTTTCCACCTTTGGTGTTCACCTAACTCACTGAAAGATGACTCCGTCCAGTTGCGATTGTTTCAACGCACTCTTATTGGGAGTGCTGCGAAATGGTACATAGAGATTGATCGTTCACGATACTCTACTTTTGGCGAACTGGCGATGGCCTTCCTTAACCATTTCCAGTTACCTGCGAGATACGACGTCGGCACAGAGTTGCTAGCCAATTTCAAGCAGACGACAGCGGACCATATCTCTGATCATATCCGAGAGTGGCAACGCCGAAAGAGTCTAATCAAAGTACCAGTTACACCAGCATTCCTGCTTGAGTGGTTCCTTAAGTCTTTAGTACCGCAATTATCCAAAGACATCGCAACTTCTGGGGTTTTCTCCGAAGAAGATGCCATCATGAGGGATCAATAGTTTGAGCTTATCTATTCTCAGTCTGGTTTACTGTACAACATCCTGCCGGATGCACCATGATCAATATTGGATAAAACCAAACAGAGAGTCGGACCACATGCCGACGGTATCATTGGTTCGGCACAAACTAAGCCCGCTGAGCAATTGACAAAGCAATTGCAACAGTTATCTATACAACACTCAGCGGCCAGCCAGACTACTGCTTTGGCTGCTCCTCCTACCCAAACGTCGGACGTACACTCCATACAGAGGACTAACCCAAAGGCCACCCAGCAGCCTGAAGGGAAAAAAAACAACGCAAGAAGGGTAAGGGGGATAAGAAACCCACTGATAATGCTGGCGAGGGCACCACGGAAAAAAGGAAGGCGAGGTTTCCGTGCAACTTATGTGCGGAAGACCACCCGACCCATCTATGTCCTCGACTTGCAGAGGCCCAGAAGTTTGTCACACAGCAACAGTAGGCTATGTTGACTAATCCCTTTCAGCATGGGCAAAATTTAACTCAAGCCTCTACAAGTGTCGAAGGGGGCAGCCAAGAAAAATTCCCTCCCCCAAACAATTCCTCTTCTGCGAATGTATATATGGTTAAAAGTGATGCTTTAATAACGACTAGAGCGCACAACTATAGTAAACCAAGCGCCTCTGAGAAGGGAAAAGAAGCCGAGATCCCATCTCTTCCTCTACAGATCGAGAAGACGTTGGGTGAAACAATGACACACATTCCAAAAGGTGTGTTTAAGCGAGCTTCTCACAATCCAAACGCAAGGGCTGCCCAGAATTACTCTATGGTGGAAGATTTATCCCAAACCCCTTGTGCTATGTCCGCTTTGGAGGTCCTCCAAAGTTTCCCTGCTCAGAGGAAAGCCTTGTTGACTACTTTAGGCTCTACTGAGACTTGTAACCTGGGTACCATCATGTTAGATACAACTGACTTGAAGCCTCGTTTGCCTTACCACATCGCGTTTCAGATAGTAGTGGCTCATCCCAAGAAAAATTTTACATGGAATATCTTCCGCACGGTGGTCGATGAGGGCACTTCGACTTGCGTTATGTCGTTAGCATGCTGGAAATCCATTGGTTAGCTCGAGTTGTCTCCATCACCTACTCTCCTCACTGCGTTCGACAGTCATTCTTTCCGACCACATGGCATCATTCCTTCTTTCCCTGTGCAGTTAGGGAGGAAGACTGTGTGCGTCGAAGTAGAGGTAGTCGATGCCCCCATCGACTACAATATCTTGTTAGGTCATAGTTGGACTTATGCTATGCAAGCGGTGGTCGCTACAGTTTTTCAAGTCTTATTGTTTCCACATGAAGGTCGGATAGTGACCATTGATCAGTTGTCCTTCTCTCGACCTGACCCAGCCTTGGGGGCATCTACGGTTCCCATGATAGATAATCCTCAAGCCAGTGTTGTTAACATAGGAGTTGGTTTGTGTCCATCTTTGATGGGTACTTTCAATTACTCACCTCCTCATGGCGATGTCAAGTTTATATCGACTCACCACAAGGCTGATATTTTTCACATTTCGTCGTTTCGCATGACTTACTTTCAGGATCCGTGGATTCTTCCTCCCCCATCATCCACGATGGATGAGACAGGGCACGCTGGCATGTCCATGCCCTTGTCGGCCGCTGAAGTAGCGTACTCTTTAGTCCAGCAAACTTCAGCTACTCCTAATCCGACTCCCGCACAGGAGTTGGATCCACTTCTTGAGCCCGTCTGGGCTCAAGGTTCTCTTGCTACCACCGATTCGTTAGACTTAGTCTTGCCTTCTGACGAAGCTGTAACCGAAGCAATGACGAGTCCGGACAGACCTTGGGAGGATCTTCATCACAGATCATATTTCCTCCCAGAGTTAAGCCGAATCGAGGCCGGAGATTTCACTATCACCATGACGGGAGATCAGCCATGTCCCATTAACCTCTTAGCTACACAGGAGATTTATGTTGAGGGGAATATGGCGACTATCGTTGCCACTATATCTATCAACATCTCCCGAAACCCTGGCGTCATGGAGAATGTCTTCATCGAAACGGATTTCTCCCCCGAAGAGAGTCAGATTTACACGGATCTTTTCAAATAATTCCGCGACGTTTTTGCCTGGTCTTATGAGGAAATGCCAGGCATCGATCCGAAAATAGTTGAACATGAGATCACTACGTATCCTAATGCTAAGCCTGTTCGACAGAAACTTCGTCCAGTTAATCCTAGGAAAGTAGCAACCATCAAAGCTGAGGTTGAGAAATTGCTCAAGGCAGGGTTCATTTACCCAATTCATTTGACTGAGTGGGTGTCAAACCCCGTACCGGTCGATAAAAAACAAGGCACGATTCGAGTATGTATTGATTTCCGTGATTTGAATAAAGCATGTTCAAAAGATAATTATCCAACCCCATTCATCGATCAGATCATTGATGAGTGCGCCAGTTGTGAAGCCTTTTCGTTCATGGATGGTTTTTCGGGCTATAACCAAATCCAAATCAATCCTGAGGACCAACATAAAACGACATTTATTTCTCCGTGGGGTACATTCACCTATCGTAAGATGCCTTTTGGTCTCAAGAATGTTGGAGCCACTTTCCAGCGGGCCATGTCTTTTGCATTTCATGACCTCAAACATATAGTCGAGGCCTATCTAGATGATTTAGCATCACGCTCTCGCAAGCGAAAGGATCATCCTATGCACCTCCGACTAATCTTCGAGCGCTGTCGCTACTTCAGGATTCGCTTGAATCCCAACAAGTGTAGCTTTTGCGTTACGTCGGGAGGTTTGTTAGGTTTCATTGTTTCAACAACAGGGATCATGGTGGATCCTCTTAAGGTGGAGGCAATAGTCCAGTTTCCCCCCCCCATGCACAATCTTGCAAATGCAGAGTCTTCAAGGCAAGGCAAACTTCTTACAACGCTTCATCACCAACTATGCCGAAATCACCAAGGGATTTATGAGTTTACTGAAGAAAGATGTTTCCTTTTTCTGGGATGAAGCCGCTCAACGCTCTTTCGACGCATTAAAACACGCTCTTACAACCGCACCTCTGCTACGGCCACCGAATTATAACAAGGATTTCCTATTATATCTGGCCGCCACAGAGTCAACCATAGGCATGGTTTTAGTTCAGGAGGATGATTCGTTTTCTGAATACGTGATCTATTACCTGAGCCGAGGCCTCGTAGGACCGGAACTGAATTATACCCATCTAGAAAAACTTGCGTTGGCAGCAGTTCACGCTGTTCAATGGTTCCCGCACTATGTTTTGTTTCGCAAGACCACCGTCGTTGCCGTCGTGAATCCATTCCAGTACATGTTGACACGACGAGTATCGGTGGAAAAATTAGTAGATGGATGGTCGTCCTCCAAGAATTTGACATAGACTTCGTTTCAGCAAAGTCCAAGAAGTCATTGGTCTTCGCAGAACTTATTTCGGAACTTCCGGTTGAGTCAGGTGACGTTGTGCCTGAAGAATCTCCTATCCAGGGGGATATGTTTTTGAGCGAATCGTCAGACCCCTGGTACGGAGATATACTGATCTATCTCCAGACTTTGAAGTGCCCCACCTCTGCTTCTCGTGATGAGCGTCGGCGGATACACCATCAGGCCAAGAACTATCTCATACTCAATGATACGTTGTATCGGAGATGTATAGACTGTATCTTGCGTCAATGTCTCACTCATGAGGAGGCCGTCATAGTACTCAATGATTGTCATACAGGAGCTTGTGGCGGTCATTTATCTGGGTTGGCAACAGCCCAAAAGATTTTACGAGCAAGTTACTTCTGGCCCACACTTATTAAAGATTGTATCGAGTCGGTCAAGAAGTGCCATCTGTGCCAAATCTTCTCACGGAAGATGAGGGAACATCCCGCTCCTATGTTTCTTGTCATCACAGTTGGTCCCTTCACAAAGTGGGGGATTGATTACACTACATGCCACCCCCCGTCAGCAAGGGGGCACCGCTATATCATCGTAGTTGTCGACTACTTCACTAAATGGGTTGAAGCTATGCCAACGTTTAAAGATGATGGAGAGACTGCAGCTCTCTTCTTATTCAACCAGATTATAGCACGGTTCGGCGTCCCGAGAGAGATTGTCACTGACCATGGCAGTCACTTTCAGAACCAAATGATGTCCGAGTTAACATCAAATCTTGGGTTACGGCAAGAAAATTCCTCACCTTACTATCCCCAAGCCAATGGGCAGGTGGAAGCTGTTAACAAAACTCTTAAGACAATGCTATAGCGAACCATCAAATCAGCCAAGTCCAACTGGCATTTGATGTTATACTTAGCATTATGGGCTTACCGAACATCAGTTAAGACTGCAACCGGTTTCTCACCTTTCCAACTCGTTTACGGGCTGGAGGCAGTCTTGCCCATCGAATGTCAAATTCCATCTCTGAAATTGGCAGTACAGTTATTGCCAGACACTTCTCCACTTGAAGAGCGGTTAGTACACCTTGAGCAGCTTGATGAGCAGCGTCGCGATGCGGCTCTGGCCAACGAGGCTCATAAACATAAGGTCGAGTGTCAATATGATAGGTCCGTTCGTCCTCGGATTTTTTCTGAGGACGACCTTGTCTTGGTTTACGACCAAGATAAGGACCCCCTGGGGACAGGAAAGTTTAAACCCATGTGGTTCGGACCCTTCATTGTTAAGGAGCTTTTAAAAAAGGGCGCTTATCGTCTGGTCGATTTTGAAGGGAATGCTTTGGCGGAGCCTAGAAATGGACTCTACCTCAAGAAGTATTACTCATAGCATGGTCACTGTGGGTAACTTTTTGTAACATATGTATAGTCTTTGTGCTATTACTTTCTTTTGTTTCTTTTGAAAAACGTGTTATGGACGTGTCATTGATGTTATCTTTCGTCAATATGGCAGATGTCAAGTGAGTTCGAGGTGTTCGTTGGGTATGCGGACGGTGCTAGTAGACACACGCGGAGGCTTGCCTCCGCAGCTTGGGTAATCTTTACACCACAAGGTCATTTGTTATCTTCCGGAGGTATATGCTTAGGTGACACCACGAATAATGTTGCTGAGTATAGCACAGTTATTGAGTTTCTTCATGACGCTTTGTCACTGGGCATCTCTCGTCTCCGGGTCTATCTAGACGCTCAACTGGTTGTGTCGCAGCTAAACAGAATATATCGGGTGCATGACCCAACTTTACACCGACAATTCCTTAGGGTACGTCTCTTGGAACGCAACTTTGATTATATCACATATTTTCATGTTCCTAGGAGTCTAAATCAAATCACAGATACTCTAGCTAATCACATTTTGGATTGGCATCTTGCTCACATATAAAAAGATCATGATCATACACATGTAAATACATTTTTGCACACATAATCCATAAAGACACAGAAAAGAAATAAAAACCATATATAAACATCTGAAAATCCTCAGAGTATATAGATGGGCGCAAGCACCTCAAAAAGTGGGAACTATAACGAGTCACTCGGCTTACGCCCTCAAAAAATATATACATATCGGTGCTCGTGGCACATAAAAGTCTAAAACTTTGTTCAGGGCCTATGGGCCCTGTTATACTCAATTACAGCCTGACCCAAACGCCTAAACAATCGGACCCATGTCCGAGGTACCCCCACAATATGAGTCTGCAAGGAGGGCGACAAGTCCTCTATCTCTGCCATGGGAACTGTGCGAGTGAGCGCAGTGAAGTTCCGCTCAATCCGCCTAAGAACCCTCTCAGCCTCTCCTGCTGGGAGGTTCCCTGCTACTGCTGCTCCCCCGGCGGCGGCAGATGCGGCCTTTGGCCGTGGGCAGCGCATGTTCCATGCATAATCGGCAGGTCGCACGGGTCCCACATCTGCACGCAACACAATGTTCACCCATCAAAAACTTTGGTATACAAAAACATGATATATATATCAAAAAGACATAAAAATTACATATGCACACAAAAAAACTAGATAGGTGGAGACTTACCCATCTCCCCTCGCTCCTCACCAAGAGGCACTGGTATCGCTGGATCTCTGGAAAAATTGATCCCTACATACGGGTAATCCTCAATCGCTGGGATCTGTCATGACAGCCAGGCAAAAAAGTCATCATTGAAGGCCTCTGTGATCCTCCCACCACCCTGTCGCGGCAGCAAAGCTGCCCATCTGCACACTACGGGGAAAGTAGCCAGATGTCCTCGTACTATCAGTCGAGGACTGAAACATGGAACTCTCTCAAAGAAAAATGAACATAGGATGGTCCCAAACCCGAAGTTCCTATGCGTCCGCTGTCTGCAAGCTGTCAACTGACCTGTCATGCTTGCTAGTAATGTGGTACTCCGATCAAAAATTTGTGCATTCATGCACTGAATTGCATAGTTCATCTATGCGCGCGAAGCCTGATGCACAGCCGCAGAGCCGGTAATCCACCCGATGAGTGATAAAATGGTCTGGAGGGCGAACTTGGTAATCCTACTCACGGGAACCGAGGAAGATCTTTGATCGGTCCCACCCTCACAGTTCTCCTCTATCAATTCCGAGACTTTGATCGTCCCCGCAGGAAACGTATGAAAGTTGACGGGTTCCCCTCTCCTCGAGAGGCCCGTCAAAAAGTAAATATCCTCGGTGGTGGGCACCAAGGATTGCCCCTCTATCATAAAGGCCTCAGCATCTGGGTGCCAATAATCAACCAAGGCATTCGGTAGCCTGGGTTGAGCACGCATAAACGGACACAGGAAAAATTTTACCAAGCCACACTGCATCAGCACGGCCATAACATTCGGATCTGCAGCCACTGCCTCATTGGCAGCCTCGTGCTCCCCCTCTCTCCACTGAACATACATCATGCCAAACACACAAGGAAAAAAAAGGGGGAGTTTAGTCTTCTTTCAATCCAAATTCCATCACGCGGGGGGCACCCGCGGGCTGTCGAGGCGACAGTCGCGGGGGGCACCCGCGGGCTGTCGAGGCGACAGTCGCGGGGGGCACCCACGGGCTTTCGAGGCGACAGTCACGGGTACCCGCACACAGTTTTAGCTCTACGCGCGGGTACCCGCGGGCTGTCCCGAGACAGCCCGCGTTTGCCTAGGGCCGACCTCTTGGAGGTCGACGGCCACCCCCAAAACCAACTTAAATGCCATAAATTAAGTATTGAATTGCAAGATTAGGGAGTTTATACTTACTTGGTCCAAGCAGAAGTCCGTTTCGTCCACTATAGCTCCCAGAATCACGATCTTTGGCAAAGGGGGTCTTTTGGCTCCAGAGTCAATTTCCAAATCAACAATGGTGATAATGAGCTGCCAGCTTCTATTTATAGACTTTTTGGCCTCTTTTTGTCACTTTTTTGGGCTCCTTTATCAGTTTATTTATACCAAAAACCATTTTGAGTGGTTCAGGAGTTATATGAGGGATTTGATCAGGTATTGGGACATTTCTCATTGAGTTTCAAAAAATAAAAATAAAAAATATATTGACGGTCCATAAAAAATAAAAAATAAATTTCAAATATCAACTTGAGCATATAAAGTAGGATTTCAACCCAACTGTTGCATCTCGTTGCCTTTTGTTCTTACAATTTAGGGTCGATCCCATCCGGTTGTGACACGGAACCGTCCTATCTGCTCTAGAAGTGTCGCAACTTGGTGGTAGAGCTTGCCAAAACATGGATGCCCTGGGTAATTCCTGGTTGCATTATGGTGTCCATGCCGTTTCTAATAACACTGTAGGCTCGGGAGTCCGTGTAGTCTTTCCTGAATACGAGTTTGAGCCTCATTCGCGTGGGTCTTTTGCACTCTTTGTCTTACCCTCTGGACTCCCAAAACATAACAGGTCTCCTTTTAAGCCCTTTTCAGACCCTCTAAACATGAAAAAATTGTCGAGCGATCTTGTGACCTTTCACGCTCGTTAAACTGAAATTTGAAGTCACGTCTGTCTGATGGTAGTTTATCCCTTTTTCGGTCTGAATGGTCAACTGTACGAACAAAGGAATACTCTATTGAATGCCAGTTCTTTAGAAGAGTATCCTCAGGTAAGATTTTATTCCTTTTTCAGGCCTGAGGGACTAAATCTACAAAAAAGAAACCCCCCCGGAGTCCATAGTTAAGCTCTTTTCAGACTCCCTAAAATTGAAAATATCACCGAGTGACCTTATTCTTTCACACTTGTTAAAATGGTCCAGAAGAATATTCCTGACGGAGTCCATAGTTAAGTTTTTTTCAGACTCCTTAAAAGTGAAAAAATAGCCGAGTGATCTTGTCCTTTTCACACTCGTTAAAATGGTTTTGAATTGACGTCTAGTTGGTGCTAGTTTACCCCTTTTTCGAACCACCTAGACTACTGTCGAAAAAGGTACCCCAACGGAGTTTCCTTTTATTCCTTTTCAGACTCTCTAAACATGAAAAATCACCGAGCTTCCCTTCTCTGGGCTCGTTAAACTTACATCAAAGGACGTTACCATTGTGTGTTCTATCAACCGCATTTGCATCCTTTACCCATCAGCCTAGTAACAGTTTGTCTTTGCGTCTTAACACCTTTGGCCACTGGAGGATTTTTCCCGAGTATCATTTTCTAGAACATCAGTCTTGTCCTTGTGCCTTGAGCTTGTATGTTTGTTGTGCTCGTTCCTCCATTGTAACGTAATATTCCTTTATTCTCAACAAAAAGAACAAAAAAATTAAATATACCCCCAAAAGAGGATGGGAAAAGTATTTTCTTTATTGGCAGCATCATGAGTCGCCCTTGGATAAATCACATCTGTCTGTTTGATTCATCAGACTTTGGGATGTAGTGCGACCTTAGGAAGCTTTGCTCGCTATACAGAGTTGTGTCCTCCACCGTTTGGTTACTCTTCCAAACATATGGAGAGTTTGCGTTGCCTCCTACTTCGTAGACTTATGATTAACAGATATGTTGCTTGAGTCTTATCACTTGTCGTGTTATTATCCAAGGGAAGTTTGTCACTAAGCCTGAGTCGGCCCCTCTGCAATATGTCTCTTGTCCGCATACCCGGCCATCCTGAACGTCCAATCAAGTCTTTGTTCGAAATCACTGAAGCCTTTAGTCCGATCATCAAGATTATCAAGTCCATAACCGACGAGCCGTCGAAGACCTCTAGGTAGTGCATTCGTACACTCATATTACACTCCTACCCGAGTTTAGAAGATTTTGAAGTTGTTGCTCGAGCTCTGAAGTACAGCCATCAGGCCGAATCAGCTTCTGGGAGATGTATACTTTATATGTATATCTTTCTGATTTCGAGATGTAGCTCCGTTGTGTATTATTCGCGGCTACTCTCTATAGTTATTTGACATGGATCTATAGTGTATTTGATTGGTAGCCATGGTTCTATTTTATTCCGAGCATAGGTATGCCCGCCTCGGTGAGACATTTGATATTTTTTGCAGACAACACCTCCTTATTCCTGGTTCCTGGGCTCACTCATTCAGCATATCATTACAGATTGGTAAAGAATTGGTAATGTATTTCGGCCATTAGATGCTCTTCTAACCTCACACATTAGGGGGCATCTGTTATAACCCTAAATTGCACCACACATGCTTACCTGGCATCAGGCCAACTCATGTCTCTTCCTTGCCAAATCCATGCTGAATAAACTCTTGAAAAACCTCTTAAATTAAGTAACCCGCGCCCTAACCCATTACTGGGCGCGTTGAAACGCTGGCAGGCCTACTACTGCACGCATTGGAACACTGGCTGGCCCACTACAGCCCGTGTTTACCTAACAGAGCACAAAAACAGGAAAGTTGTCGACGGGATGAAAAGCTTTGGGTCAGTTAACTGGAACTCCCAGCCATGCATGGCCGAGAGTTCGTCCAAAACCCTAGCTCCTTCTAACCTATAAAAGAAGGGGTAGGGGCACTATTTGAAGAGGGAAAATCATAGCAAAGAAACTCTGCCCAATTGTCGAATCCATTCTGTCCCAACCCTTTAGCCTTTCCTCAAGCTTAAGGAGAATTCAAGCAAAGCAGTTGGAGGACAAAGAAGAGGAGGAGCCCAGGATCAGGATCAAGGAACGATGGTCGATCTCTATTATTATTGTCAGTTGATTCATCTTGAGATTAATAAAGAATATTTTTCCCGTCCCAATGCATGAGTAATATATATTTGATTTATGCTTAATCTCTAACCCTTAGGTAGAAGAATAGCATGCATGCGTAGTGTTTTGTCTTGATTGCAGGATTGTCTTTGGAAGGAGAAGCGAGAGCAAGCGAATAAAGCGCAACGGAGGATCTACATCAAACATCGATAGAAAAAGGTTAGTAGATATTTTACATGCTTGTGTGTGGAAAAGGGTTTGAGTATTGGGGTGATAGGTGAAAAGTGTTTTCTTTGAGGTCATGATCTGTGTACAAGTTCAGCCCTAGCTTGTTAGTCCGTAGGGTATTATTTTCCAACAACATAGTCGAGACAGACTCACTGGAGAATAGTAAAGCATGCATTGAGATATACACGAGGCACAATTTGATATGGCCTGAGATATGCCTCCAAGTGTGAAATTGAGTTTGCAGGGATATGCCTATACAAATTGAGCAAAGAGCACAATGGACCGAAAGAGCACATTCGGTTGTTGTCTTACCATGTATTTTGAGTACCACAGAAGCAGAGTATATAGCATTGAGTGTGCGAAGCAATGCGGCTTCACAAGATTGTGACAGATTTACTTGATCAGGAGATGGATTCTATGATGATAACTAGAGCTATGTGTAAAGCTCTTTGAGAACCCAGTGTTTCAGAAACACGTTGAGATAAAATATCATTATATCAGAGACATGATGCAGAGCAAAATAGTACACATGCAGTACCTTCCTACACATGAGCAAATTGCAGACATCTTCACCAAATTAGCTTGGTGAAGAATACCTCCCTAGTTGAGAGGGAGTGTTGATGACTACAGCTAAGACAAAGTTCAAAGTACATCTATGTGAGACTTGGCATGATGAAGAATTCCTCCCTAGCTGAGAGGGAGTGTTGATGATTACATATGTGCGAGACATTCCAGGACACAAACCTGAGAGAGAGCCCCTGAGAGGGGTGTGTGATTCTTATCTGAGACAGAGCTAGAACGTAGAGATGGCCTCCTCCTTACAAAGAGTTCAGAATAACTTCAGATGATTCTCCTGTGTAACGCAGTGAGAAAGGAGATCTGCAAAGTTGGACGTGCCTGTGGCTAAGCACAAGGTGAACGTGTGAAATCCTAAAGTGTTGGGTGCATCGTCATGAGACAGAGATGAATATGATGTATTAGCCTCCTCTGAGCAGAGAGTTGATGATGAAAATCTAGATGACTCTCTTATGTAATGGAAAGGGAAAGAAGATATGTTGAGTGGATGAGCACAAGTGAACATGATCCTAGTGGTTGAGCACTAGTGAGAAGTGGTTCTTCTGTGTAATGCAGTGAGCCAGAGATATGGACATCCCTATGGATGTGCCCCTAGTGGTTGAGCACTAGTGGGTGTATGAGATCCCTTGATATATTGTTGAAGAGTCAGACCTACCTGTAACCCTAATTGTAATGTAAAGGGTACAGGTCGGCCCCACCTTAATGTAATTTATAATTAATGTAAAAGATAATTAATCTAGTTAATATTAATTATATTGTGAGATAGAGAGGTCGGCCATGTTGTGCCAATAGACACTTTTGTTGACAAGTCCAGTCTAATATAAGTAAAGGTAAATTCCCCATTGAGGAATCATATCTTTTGTGTAAGTTTGGAAATTTCAGCAAGTACATCTTCTTGGGAAAAGTGCACACCTCTCTTGGGAGCTAGTCTTCTAGGGTTTGTAAGCACCCTCTTGTGTGCTAGGTTTTCTTGGTGGTGGAGGTATTTCTCTTGAAGAATATAGCAAAGGATTTGGCTGGGTTTTCTTCCCTTGTTGAGAAGGGTTTACCGGGATACTTCTTTTATTCTTATGCATGGTGTTTCTTCTTGTGATCTTGGTTGCTACAACATTATTGGTTATGGTTAAGTTAAATTCTAAAATGGAATGAACTTTATGCTTAACCTTGTCTATTGAAAAATCAACAAGCTTCAATCACCAAACCCTAGGGGAAAGTGGCTACTAGGAAGTAGGTAACCCTAGGCCCTAGTAGCTTTCCTCCTTCTTTAGCTCAAATATGAAGTAGATGACGGCTAGATGAAGCAAAAGGTGCTAGGGTGTTGCAATGGCAAGGCCCTTAGCAAAAAGCTTCAAGAAAATCATTTTTCTAGCATAATCTAGTAGGTGAAAGTTATTAAGGCAAGAACAATAACATGTGTGTTAGCCTCCTAGGGTTTTGAGCTAGAAATTTCATAATCTTAGAATAAATGCAAGATAAATATAACCATAACCATTCAATGAAGAAGAATTGCAGAAAATTTACTTACATTCACCAAGAATCATCTAGCAATAATCCTAGTTGAACACTTCCACCAAGAAAAATGCTAAAATACTCCAAAAATAGCCTCCTTCAAGAAGTGTGCACCAAATTTCACCCAAGAAACCCTATTTAGGGCGCAAATTTCAGACCTCACTTAAGTGTGAGTGAAAGATGATGAAATAATACAAGGGAAAATCCGTTATTTATATAGTTACAATGACCAAAATTAGGTCAAAAAGGTCGACATGGCCAGTTTACATGTAATATCCAGTTTTTACATAAAAATGAAAATTTAAACCCTAAATCAAGCAGAATAGGTGACGTCATGCCCCCTTTAGGGTGACGTTAGGCCTCTCTAGTGAAATATTGGCCTCCAAAAGCAAAACGTTAGGCCTCCCAAGGCCTCTTGATCAAGCCACACATGCCACTTGGCAAATAATTGCCTCCAAAATGTCCATCAAACGTCGGTGATGTCAAGGGTCATAGAGGTGACGTCATGGGCCTTTCAAGGCCAACGTCATAGTAGGAGGGCAATACCCCCCTGGGTCCAGGCCTGCCAGGCTGTCTCTGGTGGAACGTCCTCTCTCTCTAGTGCAAACCTCTGACCTGTCCTTGCCCCTGATGGGATTTAAGGAGGTGTCCACTAACTGGTAATGGGTGCCTTCTTCCTTCCAATGTAGACAAATAGTAGGCATCATTGACTGACTTTCTTCCAACTCTGAAGGGTCCAAGCCAAAATTGTGCACTTCCCTTGACATTAGTAGGCTCTCCCTTCTTTGTGTCCCACGTTCAAACTGTATCTCCCTCTTTGTAATCCTTGGTTTTGAACTTGGTTGTTTCTTGTACAACCCTGGTGTATTGTCTTGAGGGAGGAGGGTAGGACTCTACTGTGAAAACTTCTTGTTGGGACGATCGGACCAGTATGTCATCTTCTCCTTTCTTTAATAATTTGGCAGCCCCAACTTCTTTGTCTTTATATTTGTTCAAGAGTTATTGATAATCCTCCTTCGGCCATTGTATCTGATCAAAGTCTTCTTCTGTAGCAAAAGGCATGTCATCAAGAGAAAATTCAGGAAGACTCTCCTTAACCGGCTCATTGTTTCGTTAGTTTCAATATCATCACCAATTTCTTGCACATGGATTTTGGTCATTGGCACAATTGAGAGCCGACTTATTGTTCCATCGTTCATAGGCACATTGATATAAGTGAGATCCATCTCTAGGGTGCCTCCCATCATTGCAGCAAACTTCCCGGACAATAGCATTCCCTATACAACTAGGACATCCACCACTACAATGTCCATGTGGATCACTCTCTCGGGGTATCTTCCAAGGCATACTTCCACATTCTCAACTACCCCATGCATGGGTATGGCTCTAGACTCAAAGCCACACACATTCCTATAAGGTTGTGTGACTTTCAGGCCTAATTTTTCCATGACCTTCAAAGACATCATGTTAGCACTTGTCCCTGAATCTAGCATACAATTGTTAAGGCATTTGTTATTGATCAATAAGGTCATGAACAAATGTGGATGCCCATCACACTGAAACCTAAAGTGATCGGCTTGTAGCATAATGGGAGGGTCCATTGGTCCATCTGAGCCTTTGAAAAAAAAATCAAACATTTCTTTGACAGATAGGACCTTGATGACTTCTCTCAAGGGGATGGTCACATGCATTTTGGCTAATGCCCCTTCAAAGTCAAAATTTAAGTCCACTTTGTCAGTCTTGGGAGGGTTCTTAGGAAGGAGTATGTTCATGGGTGGAGGTCTTGTTTGTGATGCCACAAGACCAGTAGAGAAAGGTTGGTTCATTCTCTTTTGTCTAGTATACACTTGGAATTATTTTTTCTTCAACTTTTCTCTTGATTCTTGGTCAAGGTTATTTATCACCTCCATCCTAGCCTTCCTAGTTGCTTCTTTTATGCCTTCTTGATGTTCCTCAGGAATAATATTAAGGAAAATTTGAGGATCCTCGATGGTATGGTCCATTATGTTCACTTGGTCATGAGTTCCATTGTTGCAAGGACACTCATGCTCCAGTGTGACTCACTGCATTAGAGGCACCAAGGGTTTTCAGCCACTATGTTTGTGGGAGATAAAGTATTTGGAACCTCTTGATCATTCTTTGATCTGAAAACTTGGTTCCCCTTTTGGAACTGCCCTTCGTAAGGAACCCTAGGGGCTTGTTGCTGAGTCCTTTCTAGGTTGACAATCCTATTCATCATTAGCTCTTGGGTTTTTACCATGCCATCTACAGTCAGTTGTAACTTTGCTAAGCTAGCACTAATGTCTGAGGTAGGTTCAACATTGTGGACTATCTTAGGTTTAGTGTCCATTCTGACTCTTGGGGTTGAGAAAGGCTCGACTCTAGATGATGAAAGATTTTCCTCAATCCTTGTAGCTAACTCTTGGGCTTCTTGGATTGTTTGAGGGTTTTTATCTCTGAGAAGATACCCTAGCTGACCTGTAAAGGATTTGGTATAAAGGAAAAGAAGGAAATTGTCAGAAGGATGATGACTCACTGGGATCTTTTGCATCAAGGTTTCAAACTTGTCATGGAACTCTCTAACGGTTTCATTCTCTTGTTTTACGAGGTTATTCATCCTTATCAACAGCATGTTGGGGTATTCATTTACACTCCATTGTTTGAGGAATACTTCCTCTAACCTATCCATGGTTTTAATACTAGCATCAGGGAGACCATTGTACCAGCGTCTAGCGCCATCATGGAGGGTAGCAAAGAAAAATTTCATAGCTAAATATTCAGCATCATCACTGATGGGATGAAGCTGGAAGAAGGCCCAAAAATTGCTCATGTGATCTTTGGCACTAACAACATCATTTCCAGTGAATTTGGGCAACCATTTTTCATACTTAGGGGGCATTTGCCTAGGGTAGCCCGGTATAGCTATCATGTCTAGCGGTTTGAAAAGCTTGGATGACCATTGTCTTTGGTTATTAGCTTGGTTTGGATTGACGGTCTGAGTTCCTGTGCTAGACATTGTGTTTAAGGGAAGATTGCCTCCAAACAATGATTTTACTATAGGAGAGTTTTGGGGAGGCTTTCTTCTAAAGGAATGGGGAGGGTTGGTGTACCTCCCTGAGGTTTGTGGAGTCGCTAGATAGTTTTCTTGAAACTATCAAAGGGATGAGGGGATCACCCTTAGTGGAGTCGCCAGGTAAGCTTTGGAAAGTAAAGGCTTTGAGGAAAGGCTTATCGAGAAGTGTCGTCTTTGAGGAGAATTGACTCAGTGTTCCCCGACAACGGTGCCAAAATGTTATCGCTCAATTTGTACTTATTCCAAAGGAAAAGGTTAAGGAAAGACAAATTGGCGTAACGGGAGGTTATCCTATCATTGTCACCTCAAGAGGATACCTCTTTCTATTTAGGGTTGATGGCCCATGGGAGACGTCCCCGGTGACCTAGGGGTTTGAGAAGGAAAAGGTTAAAGTATCTATAAAAGTATCCCCTCTCACAAGTCACACTGATCAAAAAGTCCCAGGGTTTTAACCAAAAAAGTAATGAAGTATTCAGATGTACCTACCCAGAACAAAGAAACAAGAAAAGATATATTTTGCAAGTACAACTTGCTGTTAGTACTTCAAAAAACCATGGACTTTGTCAATAAAAGCAATAGTTGATATATGATGAAGCAAATAGATTTTACAACAGAAATGTTTATAAGATAATAGCTTCACAATAAATGCCTTAAAATGGTTTCACAATGACCAAGAATAATTACTCAATAATAGCAAAGTTATAGCATTTGTCAGAATCTCATTAGGCAGTGTATTAATCAAATTTTCAAATTGCTTTTAGGTGCTTTTAGTGCTACAATAGATGGTTGTAGCTTACTTTAGTAACAACAACAAATAGGTTAGTAGACTAGACTATTCTAGGGTTAGGAGTAGTTAATAGAAAGGTTAAAGTAATAGTTTTGAGGGTGGCTTTCATCAATCACTCAAGTGCAATGCTTAGATAAGTGATTTTAGGTTAAATGGAGTCTCTTTTAGCTACGGAAATCTTGAAGGAACAAATTTATAATAAGAGAGCTAGAGACAAGAAGGTCAATGATTTAAGTGTTGGTAGCTCAAGGCTTCAATCACCAAACCTAGGGGAAAATGGCTACTAGGAAGTAGGTAACCCTAGGCCCTAGTAGTTTTCCTCCTCCTTCACCTCAAAGATGAAGTAGGTGACGGCTAGATGAAGCAAAAGGTGCTAGGGTGTTGCAATGGCAAGGCCCTTAGCAAAAACACTAGTACATTTGGGTCAAATTTCGACGACGCGTTCGACGTAATTGCCACTTTATATCGTCGGGAGCACAACAAATAGCGAACCCCCTCAAACGTCGTTTCACATGACGTCGATTTTCCGACGACAGCGATTTCGTCTTTATTGCGACGTTTCATGCAGACACATGTCATCTCAGATTTGACTGTCCAAACCCCATATAGTCGTCATAAGACCGACGTCTTGGACGTGGCAAGAGAGACGTCTTTGACGTGGCAAGAGCGACGTCTTGGACGTGGCAAGAGAGACATCTTGGAGGTGGCAAGAGTGACGTTAAGAGGTATCAACTCCGACGTGGTTGCTATGGGAGAGACACTCTTGGAGGTGGCAAGAGTGACGTCTTGGAGGTGGCAAGAGCAACGTTAAGAGGTATCAACTCTGATGTGTTTGTTATGGGAGCGACACTCTTGGAGGTGGCAAGAGAGACGTCTTGGACGTGGCAAGAGTGACGTTAAGAGGTATCATCTCCGACGTGGTTGCTATGGGAGTGACACTCCAAGAATGTTGCTCGTACTCACGTGACACGAGGTCGATTATGGCCACTACCACTATAACCTCCAAGACACGACGAGCAATATCCAGCCTGCTATGCAACATTGAATGTTGCGACAGGTGGCAATTTCAGATCCGATGGCCTATAATCCACCTGTTGTAGCATTCAATGCTATGTAGCATGTTGGATATTGGTCGCCGCACAGCACACCCCCCAAACACACCACATGAGCTACCCCCCAAACACGGCACATGAGCTACCCCCCGACGTTGCAAGGAGTGTCCTAACAATGCATTTTATTGCCAACTAATCTGCAATCTATTGTCAACTGATCTGCATTCTATTGCCCACTGATCTACACCCATGGGGGCAATATTCTAATTATCTTTCATTTGGGCTATTTTGTTGTCATTTTTCAATAATCTGGTTATCTTTCATATACTTTGATTGTGATTTGAAAATAAGCATTGTCTAAATATTCAACTATTTGGACTTGGATTCATATAACATCAGGATGTATCAAATCACAACTAAAAGAAGAGTATATACAATCAAAATTGTCGAATATTTACACAATACCTTTGTAAATATAAGTCCATTATATTTTCAAATATTGATAATATCAATCAAATAAAATGGCATAAAAACACAGGTCCAACTGTAAATGCTCTATAAATCAATAAGACAAACGAAAGTATGATGACCAATGGTACAAAAGCAAAATAGGTAAAAAAACATTTATATAAATAAAAAAGCTAACATCCATCCATCTTTACGTTTAAATTCGTATATAATATATATAGCTAACATCCATTCATCCTTAGCTGCCTGCATTTTGATCAAAACAAAAGAATTTGATTCCACTACAATAGTGGGTGATTAAAAGTACAACCTATGAAATTGAAGGTAGAAATTATAACTTCTCATAAGAACATGGTTTAGACAAATATCTACTTCATCAACTTCAAATATCAATCACAAACAAAACCTTACATATCAATATTCTTAAACATTGTTCTGGGTACATTAAAAAAATGGCACATCGTCAATGTAGAAAATCTGTCATATGTGGGAACCACAATTTGATTTGCAATATCCATACCAACTTTTCCACTCTCAAAACCAAACTACTAAGAATAATCATTATAAACCGTAAAAGGACAATATATATTGTAATTTCACGGTACAAAGCTATATTTGTTTCAGATCTACAAATAACTAATCTGGTGGTGCAGCTAGATCTGGAAATTAAAAGCTTCGAAAAATACAACAATCTCTCTATGATTAGCCTTTAAGGAATAAGGTTTTGACCTAGAAAGTCCTTCAGAGAAGGACAAGCAAGGGCCAGGGATCTGTTTGATGTGTAAGGAGGATGAAACAATATGTCACTTGTTTATAAAGTGTCCATATGCACCACAGATCTGGAAAAGACACAACAGATTACAGGTAGCCCAAATGTTTGGAATGGTGATTCAGTAGAGGAAATTCTGAGAGCATGGTACCGCAAAAGAGACTTAAAAGATTTCAGAGCAATGTCTTGCTTCATCATATGAGGAATTTGGTTGGCCAGAAACTCACAAGTGTTGACATATCCCACTTTTCAAGTTATATCTCAAGTTAGATCAGTAGTTTCCAATTGTAGAATCCCTGCCAAGAAATGTGTTCAAGTCACAAGTGTTTGAAGAAAGACATCCCACTTTTCAAGTTAGCTCTCAAGTTAGATCAATAGTTTCCAATTGTAGAATCCCTGCCAAGAAATGTATTCCTCTCCAATTGAGAGAACTGGAAATACACAAATCTCAAGCTTGGGACTTTTTCAACATAGCTAGGCAGGGCCCACCCAAGTTTAACTGTGCTAAAAGAGTTATGTTTCCATGTGTTTCTAACAGTAAAGTTTAAAGCAGGGCCTGGAGAGATACAATAACTTTGGAGAGCTTAGGGTTAATGAACATTTACATAATATTCAGTTCAAACACATTGGTGAACAGCTAAAAGAGGTAGAAGCCACATTTGAAAGAATTTCTTTTATGCATATTTTCCGGGAACTGAGTGAAGAACTGGAGTCATCATCCAAAGACAGTTAACAGTTTGACTGAGAGACCCATGGGTGTAGAGGAAATCAGAGATGGATTCAATATCTCTGAATTGATCAATCTCTGAGTGCTAGTTTTTGATAT
>ML801956.1:151844-177399 GCA_009831015.1 Picea engelmannii | reverse complement strand
TAATAAACAATAATAATAATAACCAGCCTAGATCCGTGTTTTAACTATGGATCTATCAAGCATTAAGAGGGATCAAATCTATCTAGGTGAAAACCTCTAACCTTTCCTCAAGTTTTGCACTCTAAAAAAGGTTTTCACCTAGAGAGATTTGATCCCTCTAGGTGCTTAATATCTAGAATTAAGATGGATCTAGGTTGGTAATAATAAATAAACAAATATAATAATAATAATATAAATAAATAAACAATAAATAAATATTACTATAATAATAATAATAATTGTTAATTGTCAAATCCAAAGAGATTATATTTAGACAAATATAATAATAAAAAATTAATATTATATATATAATAATAAATAAACAAATATAATAATAATAATAATAATATTAAAAATAATAAACAATAATAATATAATAAATAATAATAATAATAACCAACCAAGATCCATTTGAACTTGGGATAAGCTCTAAGATGGATCAAATCTCTCGAGGTGCAAACTTTTAACCTTTCCTCGAGTTTTGCACTTAAAGAGATTTGTTCCCTTTGGGTCTTGAAAGATCCATAATTAAGATGGTTCTTGACTATTAATAATAAATAAATAGATATAATTGTAATAATTATAATAATAATAACAATAATACAAATAAATATAATAAATATTAATAATATTAGTGTTAATATTAATATTAATAAATAATAATAATACAATAAAGAATATTAAAGATATTAATAATACATAATATTAGTAATAATAATATTAGTACCAATAATTAATAATAATAATAATAATAACTAGCCTACATCCATCTTAACTCTAGATTAGAATTCTTGTAATAATAATAATAATAATAATAACCAGCTTGTGATACCTAGTGCAACATGATATTAATGGTTAAGAACAACTTGAGTGGGCCTAATGGTTAAGAACATATGTTTCCTCCTAAGAGGTTACAAGTTCAAATCCAAAGGGGGTTAGGGTATGTATACCTCCGTAGACTTTACTAGTCAAATCGTTGGGAGGGGGTACCTTGTCCCACAAACAAGGGGATCTCATACAACGATTTGGTTTTTGGATTGGTCATGACCTTAAAAATAGATTATTATTATTATTATTATTATTATTATTATTAATACAATTGTTCTCAAGTTCCATCTCCGAGGAAGTGCATTTATATGGGGTCTCTCCTCCGCGATTATCAACTCATGCCAATTTTAATGTTTTGGATCTCATTGAGGATGTGTGTTTCCAATCTGGTTACTACAGATTTGAAATGTGATTACACTTATTTAATGGAGTCCTTTACAGCCTAGAACCACCTGAAAAACTGTCCCATTTCTATGAAGCCTCAAAATCTTTCTCCATTAGCGCCAAGCCATAAAATTGTGTTATCTTCAACAACCTCTTGTTTATTTTCTCTTATTAATCTCCTTTGTTTCTTCATTTGGATTCTCTAGTTATCTCCCTACACCATGCCTCGGGAAAGAGGTAAATATCGGCATGGTCCAGGTTCTTTTCTCAACATCACTAATAGTCCTCATTCTCCTTCTCCATATTCTAGTGTTTCTAGTCCTACCCACCCATTCTCTTCCCCTTCGACTGAATTGAAAGACACTGGGGTAAACCATCATGATGAAGAATCTTTGGGTTATGCCATTATGGAGGAGGAGGAGATGTAGCCAGCTCATAGCCAGGGATATGTTAATGACACCAGACCGGCTCCAGTGATAATTACTCAATGAAAATAGTCCACTACTCTAGCTCATATTTCCTAGGTTGGCAGCGATTCTCAATCAAGAGGAGAAGGCACCTCTATGCAAGGAGCACAAGACTCTCCCTTCATGTTCTCTAAGGATCAACTTCAAAATTAATTTTCAACATCTGGAGGGATATTACAAACCAACATTTCTGATAGGAGATGATAGATCGAAGATTGGCTACACGTTATGAATCACTTTCAGTCGATCCAATTCATCAGCATTGCCCACAATGTCGTCAATCTTATTCCTCTACCCTTCCATGGAAAATTCCTCCTCTTTTTGCTGGTGGAAGTGAACAATATGGTGCATGACTCGAGCTCTTCAAATATGGATTTTCTTTGTCTTTTTTCATAGATCTTTTTGTCTGCAGGACTCCTATGTATCTGGGCATACTTTGTAAAACATTTAGTGGACTTGGACATGTTATTTTTGGCCCTCATAGAAGGTATTAGAAAACAAATGGGACCTAGTGTTGGTTATAGTTTCCCTTGTTGGTAGGCCATGCACCAAGTTATTTGATATATGTATGGATACCAACTTTTTTTAAGGAATTATAATATACTAGTTTATAAAAAAAGAAAATAACCAGCCTAGATCCATCTTAACTTTAATAATAATAACCATCCTAGATTTATATTAACTTAAATAATAATAAACATCCTAGATCCATCTTGATTTTGGATCTATCAAGTGCCAAGAGGGATCAAATCTCTCGAGGTGCAACCTTTCCTCAAGTTTTCCACTCCAAAAAAGGTTTTCACCTCAAGATATTTGATTCCTCTCGGTGCTTGATAAATCCAAAATTAAGATATATTTGATCCCTCTCTATGCTTGATAAATCTAGAATTAAGATGGATCTAGGCTAGTTATTGAATTACGGAGAATCCTAATAAACCTAATTTCAACGAGAATCCTAATAAACTTAATTTAAACCTTTTTAACATTTCCTATTCCATATTAATAATGTTGAGGATTATCCAATTAAGAGAAAGTGTTTTACATCTTCAAACTTCTTAGTGTCACAAAGGTGTCACACTCTTTTATCCCAGGGTGTTTTAGGAATTGACCAACGCCCAGTTTCACTATCGAGCTCGTGAGAATTTGTTCTTATCTTAGCAAGGATTATTTTTTTCTTTACACTTGTCAAAAAATATAGATAATTTTGATCTTCTAGATTAGGATTGATTACATCCTTATAATACTTTAATTTTTTTCCTCTAACTCTTTATCACACCTCATTTTCTCCTTAAATTTTGATTTAATGATATTTTTAATAGCATCCTTATTCTGCAAAATGGTGTCGAAGGTGGTTACAACTAGATTTTTAAGAACTTTTAGGAAGCCTCTCATATTCCATGCTGTTTAACTTGTTCTTATAATTAGGTGTCTAATCATAGTCAAGGTCTCAATGGGGGAAAGGCTTGATTCTAAGAGGAGGATGGAACAGGGCATATTTCCTTTAATTTTCAGATTATATGTTGTAAAATTCTTTTGGATTTGTTCTATCTTCATCCAAGATTCACGAGAGATATTGCATCCCTAGACTTCACACCCATATAGAATAACATGAATAACAAGAGTATGAAAGAGACATTTCTTCTTATCCTGCATCCAAAGTGTTGGTTGTGGAGCCTGATTATCATCCTCATTCATAGGTCTTTGTTTCCAGCCATGTTTATACCCCATGAAGACTATAAACCCTTAAATATTGCACACGCATCCATGCGGGGTCTGGGGGGATCATCCCCTGTGCTGGGGGGTCTGAGGGAAAGAGGGCCCTTGAAGGAAAAAATACCTCGTAAATGTATATTGTAATTTCATAGTAAATATGGACCATTCATTATAAGGTCGCAGATCTGATGGTAGAAGGTATGTTAGGGTTTTTCTCCCTAGAAGGAAACCCTCTTTTATGAGGGAATTGTATTGTGGATGTGCATCATTGCGACTATTGTATTCTGTGAGAGGAGATTGTGAGATAAATAAGAGGAAGTTACAGTGGGTGTGTTGTAGGTTGTATCCCTTCATTTTGTTGGATAATAACAAGGAAGGACCTAGCAATTTCTCTGGTGGATGTAGCCCACACTGGGTGAACCATGTATATATGTGTCTCTATTGTATTATGTATCTTTTGTGTTTTATTTCCACATTTGTATTTTATTACTTTGTGATCATTTTTTTCCAACAAATGGTATTGGAGCGAAAGGTAACTCACAGGAAAAGAGGGTTCTTGGTTTGAGTGGGAGAAATGGCGGAAGATGGAAAGTTTAGGGTCGAGAAATTTAATGGCCAAAACTACCAGTTATGGAAGATGTAGATGGAAGATTATTTATATCAAAATGATCTATTCCTACCACTAGGTGGAATAAAAAAGAAGCTGACAGTCATGAAGGATGAAAAATGGGAGGTTATTGACAGACTAGGAATGATACGACTAAGCCTGGAAGCGTCGGTGGCTTTCAATATTTTGAAAGAAAAGAAAACAAAGGAGTTGATGAATGCATTGGATAAATTGTATGAAAAAACCTCGGCGTCCAATAAGGTATTTATAATGAAGAGATTATTTAATATGAAGATGTCATAAGGTGGGTCTGTTGCAGATCATTTAAATGAATTTAATACGGTCACTAATCAACTAAGTTCTGTAAAAGTGGACTTTGATGATGAGGTCGGGGCTCTTCTAATCTTGTGCTCATTGCAAAAAATTTGGAACGGCTTGGTCATGGATGTAAGTAACTCTATCTCTAGTTCAAACACTTTAAAATTTGTTGATGTTGTTGGTGTTATCCTTAGAGGGGAAATGCAACAAAAAAGGATAGGTGGGACATCAGGTAATGTGTTAAAAATGGAAAACAGAGTTTATATTTTAACCTTGTACAATATTTACTGCAAATAGATTTTCAGTAAAACAACATAAAAGATACAATGTAAAATACAAACATTACATAGAGATTTTTCCCCTGGAAGCCCAAACCGAAAAAACCAACATATTTTATATTCATTCATAGTGATACATTGTTTACAATAAAATATACATATAGGAGCTAGCAGAATCCAAAACCCTAATCCAATGACCTGGATTAGTCAACAACCCTAATTCCTTAACAAAAAATAGAAAACCATCGACAAAAAAACATGTACCAAAAAACCACCCAAAAATGTGACACATTTCTCGAGGAAAAAAAATTCTCGGGGGTGCTTCCCCCTACACCCCCCAAGGGGGCCCCTAGCGCCCCCCCCTCAAACCCCCCTGGGCGCAAAGAATATAACACATACCCAACTTTATCCCACTTGTTGTTTTCTTTGCATACATGGGGTTACAAGGTTAAATAGTCAACAATCCAGGGAAAAAATGCTCATGGATCCTCTACACCAAGAGAACTTCTTAGTGCTCACAGTTTTTTTTAATGAATCTACAACATTCTTCAAAGTGTCCACCTTCATCAAAAACACTTTCTTTTCTTCAACCATGTCTCTCAAAAAGTGATATTGAATATCAATATGCTTTATCTTTGAATGATAAGTCGGGTTCTTTGCCAGAAAAATTGCACTCTGACTCTCACAATCTATCCTTACAGTTTGTTTTACCAAACCAATACCTAACCACAATATTTGTAACCATACTTCTTCCTTACTTGCATGAGTGGTTGCCATGTAGTTATCTTTTGTAGTTGAAAGTGCCACTACAACATGTATTTTTCTCATCCAACTTATTGCTCCTCCAAATAGGTGAAACACATACCCACTTGTAAATCTCCTACGATCCAGATCTTCTGCCCAGTCTACATCCACAAGGCCATGTATATCCAACACTCTGTCCAATCCCAGTCTTCCTTGGTATCACAATCCATAGTTAGTAGTGCCATGCAAATACTTGAAAACCATTTTTACTGTTGTCCAATGCAACTTCCATGGTTTTGACATATACCTGCTCAAAACTCCCACTGCATGTGCAATGTCTAGTCTAGTACATACCATTATATACATAAAACTTCCAACTACACTCACATATGGAACACGAGACATGTCATCCTCATCTTCCTATGTCTTGGGGCACTAATTCGAATATAACTTTACACCAACATGAATAGGAACCCTAACCAGTTTATATTCATGCATATTAAACCTCTACAATATTGTCTCGACATATTTTCTCTTATTTAACCAAATTTTCCTCTTTTTCCCATCTCTTTTAATTTCCATGCCCAAAATGAAATTTTAAGCACCGAGATCCTTCATGTCAAATTTAGAGGACAACTGAGTTTTCACATCCTGGATAATATCCTTGTTGTTTCCTATCAACAACATGTCATCCACATACAAGACCAAATAAATCAAATGATCACCAATTAATTTAAAATGCACACAATGATCCTCTTTGCTTCTTGTGAAACCAAGTCCTAACATATAACTATCAAATTTTTGATACCACATCCTTGGTCATTGTTTTAAACCATATAGGGAATTTTTCAGCTTGCATACCAACTCCTTCTTTCCCTTTACAACAAATCCTTCTGGTTGCTTCATATAGATTTCTTCTTCGAGATCCCCATGTAGTAATGGTGTCTTCACATCCATGTGTTCTACTTCAAAATCAAATGCAACAACAACAGATAACATAAATCTTATAAAGGTTAACTTGGCAATAGGAGAAAAAATATTGCCAAAATCAATTCCCTCAACCTCCGAATAACCCTTTTCTACTAACCGAGCTTTGTATTTCTCCACTTTTTCTTCTGCATTCAGCTTCTTTTTAAATACCCATTTTCTCCCAATGGGATTTCTTCCATTCGAAAACTCCACTAGATCCCAAGCCTCATTCTTATCCAAGGCTACCATTTCTTCATCCATGGCCTTTTTCCAGAGATTTCCATCCTCTGAATCCACTGCCTCCCTGACAGTTCTAGGATCATCATCAGTAATAGACAAAGAAAAAATTGAACGAAAATCAGATGGAGTATACCTTTATGGTATCCTTCTCTCTCGAACCGATCTCCTTAATACTGGAGTATGAGGATCTTCTTCTTATTATTCATGTTCTTCTGTAGAGTCTGATTCATCATCCTTTAAATCAAACTCTATTTTCTTCGGTTCTTCCTTACTTGGTAGGACTTCTTATTTAACAACATCCTTAATTTCTCTAAATACCACATCTCGGCTATACACTACCTTTTTAGTTTCTGGGTTCCAAAGATTATAACCTTTGAGACCATCTTTATATCCAATAAAGATACACTTTTCATCCTTCTTATCTAGCTTACTCTTGTTTCCATTTGGAACATGAACATATGCATCACATCCAAATACCTTGAGATGTGTGAGAGAAGGTTTCTTACCATTCCATACCTCTTGTGGAGTATTTTCATCCATCGTTGATGAGGGTGATCTAATGACCAGGTAACATGCAATACCCACTGCCTCTTCCATGAATTCTTTCCCTAACCCAACACCACTGAGCATGCACCTTTCGTTTTCCATCATCTTCTTGTTCAACCTTTCTGCAACTCCATTCTGTTGAGATGTATATGGAGTAGTCTTATTCCTTTCTATATCGCAGTTCTTATAGAATTCTTCAAATTCATTCCCGTAGAAATCTCCGCCATTATCTGTCCTCAACACCTTAATTATTTTCTCTATTTGATTCTCATCAAGATTCTTAAACTCTTTAAACCTGTCAAAGACTTCAGATTTCTTCCTGAGGAAATATATCCAAGTATTCCTCGAGAAGTCATCTATAAATGAGACATAGTACACAGATTTTCCCAGTGATGGGACCGACATAAGTCCAAAAACATCACTGTGAACTAGTTGTAAAATTCATTCTGTCCTCATTGCACCAGAGGGGAATATTTCCTGATTATGCTTCCCATATACACAATGTTCACAGAAATCAAAATCCATAGAGTAGATAGACATACCTTCAAACATACCCTTACCGTGTAGTAGTCAAAGACCCTTCTCTCTGATATGCCCTGGTCTTTGATGCCACAACATAACCTTTTCTCCAGAGATTGTAGGAGTTATTTCTTCTTCAACTCTAATATTAGGAACAATGGAACTATTACACCCATCGCTAATAGTGCTTCCTTGTAGCTTATACAAAGTTCCAAACTGAACTCCCTTCAACAACACCATTACTCCTTGAACCATTCTAGAGGTTTCCTTTTCAAATATTTTCTTTACCCCTGCATCATCCATTTTTCTTACAAAAATCAAATTTATGGCCAATCTTGGGATGTGCAGAACACCAGGTAGTGTTCTAATCCTTCCATCTATGAGCCTCAACTTGAATTTTCCTTGACCTATGATTATGTTTTTCGAGTCATCACCTAGGAAAACATTACCTCCATCATACCTTTCATATTCATAGAACCACTCCCTATGGGGATTCATATGAAAGGATGCACCTGATTCAACCAACCATTCCTCATTATCTGCATGTGTGCTTGAATAATCCAAGTACACATCCCCTCCTTCCTTGGAGGTCTTTTCTTTTGTAGAAGGAGATTCTTCAGATACCTTGTTTTTCTCAAATTTGGATCTACATCTCCAACATACCTTTACAAACTTTTCAAGAGATTTAGATCTACCCTTATTCTTAGATCTCCCACTTAAGAACTTAGATCTATTTATTTCCTGAGAGAGTCCTCTTGCAAATAATGCATATGTGCTCTGTCCTTCCATATTCTTTTGTCTCATCTCCTCCGACAATAAGGATGAGACCACTTCATCAAACTTCAAGGAAGTTGTATTACTACCTATGGCCACAACCAGACTATCCCATGAGTCTGATAAAGAACACAATAAACTGATACACTTATTTTTATATAAAATTTTAATCTCAGTAGATACTAACTAACTTACCACGGTATTGAAGGCATTCAAATGCTCTGCCACCGAGTCTTCGTATCTCATCCTCAGGTTATACAACTTATTTCTCAAGAATATTTTATTTAATAGGGACTTAGATTGATACAAATCCCCAAACTTATCCCATAAATCCTTGGTTGTAGCTTCCTCTGACAGATTTAATAATACTGAATCTAAGAGACAAAGTCGGATTGTGCTCTTCACCTTCTGATCCAACTTTTTCCAGTCATCTGCTAAAGTTCCTGTAGGTGGAGTACCTAGATATACTACGATCCACTGATCTATGTCCACCAACAAATCTTCCATATTGAGTTTCAACAGCTCAAAAAATTTCCCATTAAACTTCTCGATCTCCATTTTTGAATTGCTTGACATTGCTTTTCACCTGAAAAATCAATACCACAGATATCCCACTGTAACAAGGATTATCACAATCTCGAGCCAAACCCTTAACCACAAAGGCTTCCCCATGAAGCCAAGAAAGCTATGATACCAAATGTAGATTTTAACCATGTACAATATTTACTGGAAATAGATTTTCAGTAAAAGAATAGAAAATATACAATGACAAATACAAACATTACATAGAGATTTTCCCCCTGGAAACCCAAACTGGGAAAAACAACATAATATATATTCATTCATAGTGATACATTGTTTACAATGCAATATACATATAGGATCCAACAACATCCAAAACCCTAACTCATTGACCTGGATTAGTTAACAAACCTAATTCCTTAACCGGAAATAGAAAACCATCAGCAAAAAACCATGTGCCGAAAAACTACCCAAAAATGCGACACATTTCCTAAGGAAAAAGAATATAACACATACCCAACATAGGGGAAGACAAAAGGATAGACGAAAGGGATCAGGGAACCACGAGAATTATAGGGGGGGAAGATCCAAATCCATACTAGGAAATATAAAATGCTAGAATTGTGGAAATAAAGGACATCTAAAGAAAGACTGCAGAGCTCCAAAGAAACAAAGAGATGGACAACAAGAGAAAAATCAGAAAACAAATGTAACAGGTGATGTGTTACAAGATGCTTTGATTATTTCTATGGATAATATTTATGAGTCTTTGGTAGTATATTCAGGGGCTTCATTTCATTCCACACCCCATAGGAAACATTTTCTAGATTATGTTCAAGGTGATTTTGGACAGGTTCATTTGGGTGATGATGCACCATGAAAAAAATGTTGGAATGGGAAAGGTAAAAATAAAGCAAAGGAATGGAAACCAATGGTTTTTGAAAGAGGTAAGACATGTTCCATATCTAAGGAAAAATCTAATTTCAATAGGGAAGTTGGCAAGTGAAGGTTTTATATCCATATTTACATATAAGGTGTGGAAGGTCACCAAAGGATCATTAGTGATAGCAAAAGGAGAGAAGGTAGGTACATTATATTTATGTATTGATAATACTAACTCTTCTATCTCTTTAGCTTCTCTAGGAGTGAATACAACATTGTGGCATCATAGTCTTGGACACATGAGTGAGAAGGGGATGCATATAATTCACAAAAGAAATTTGTTGCCAGATATTAAACAAATTGATTTGGATTTTTGTGAGCATTGTGTTTGTGGAAAACATAAGAGAGTCAAAATTCTTAGAGTCGAAAAATAAAAGAAGAGTGAAAGGTTAGAGATTGTGCATACAGATGTATGGGGACCAACTCAGGTATCATCTTTTGGTGGCTCTTGTTATTATGTTTCTTTTATTGATGATGCAACTAGAAAAACTTGGGTTTATTGCATTCAACAAAAATCTGATGTTTTTGGTACTTTTAAGAAATGGAAAGATTTGGTTGAGAATGAAACAAGAAAAAGGTTGAAGTGTCTCAGATCAGAAAATGGAGGTGAATATTGCAGCAAGGATTTTGATTATTATTGTTCATACCATGAGATTCGCAGAGAGAAGACAGCTCCAGGAACACCACAAGAAAATGGTGTTTCAGAAAGGATGAACAGGACATTCATGGAGCGTGCAAGGAGTATGAGATTGCATGTTAGTTTTCCCTTAAAGTTCTGGGAAGATGTTGTAGATATTGTTGTTTACTTTATAAACATAGGACCTTCAAGCTCTTTGGATGGTGGAATTCTAGAGGGGGCATGGATAGTTAAAAATGTAAACTATTCTTTTTTTAAGACTTTCGATCATGAAGCATTTGTCCATATTGATAAAGAAAATAGAACAAAGCTTGAGGAAAAATACAAGAAGTGTACATTTATTGGATACAGTGTTAATGATTTTGGTTATCTCTTATGGGATTATGAAAATCATAAAATCATTAGCAGTAGACATGTCATATTCAATGAGAAGGTCATGTACAAAGATTGGTTGTAGGGAAAGAAATAGGAAAAAGAAAAACCAGAATACACAGTGCTTGATGAGATCACTGAAAAATAAATTCCAAAGGTACCAAAAAATAAAAATGTACAACAATAGGAGCAACATGTACCTCAAACTCCTTCAAGTATTTTTAGAATATCTACCAGGTTAAGTAGACCCCCTAAACGATACTCTCTTTCATTGTATTATTTATTGTTGACTGATTCTAGTGAACCAGAATGTTATGAAGAGGCAATGCAGGTAGAAACTAAAAAGAAGTGGGAGCAAGGCATAAAAGAGGAAATGGATTCCCTGGTAAATAACCAGACTTGGGATTTGGTTCGGTTGCCTGCAGGAAAAAGAGCATTGCAGAATAAATGGGTTTACAAGTTGAAGGAAGAAGATGGAGGAAAAAAATGGTACAAGGCTAGACTTTTTGTAAAGGGGTTTGCACAAAAGAAATGTATAGATTTTGATGAAATATTTTCTCATGTTGTTAAAATGACTTCAATTAGGAATATTTTAAATCTTGTGGTAGTAGAAGATTTTCATTTTGAACAGTTAGATGTAAAAACAAATTTTCTCCATGGGGATTTTGAGGAAGAGATTTATATGCAGCGGCCACAGGGGTATGAGGTCAAAGGGAAGGAAAATTTGGTATGTAGGTTGAAGAAGAGCTTGTATGGCCTAAAGAAAGCTCCAAGGCAATGGTATTTTAAGTTTGATAGGTTTATGACAGAACAAAGTTATAGTAGATGTCATTCTGATCATTGTGTTTATTTTAAAAAACTAGAAAATGGAAGCTATATTATCTTGCTATTGTATGTAGATGGCATGCTTGTTGCAGGGTCTAATATGAATGATATAAATGTGCTCAAGAATAAATTAGTTAATTCATTTGCGACGAAGGATTTGGGTGTTGCAAATAAAATCCTTGGTATGAGAATACTAAGAGATAGGAAAAATAATACTTTGACATTGTCTCAAGATGAGTACATAAGAAGGTGTTCGAGAGGTTTAGAATGTAGAATGAAAAACCAGTTAGTACACCTTTGGCCAGCCATTTCAAATTAACCAAAGAAATGTATCTCAAGACACATGAGGAGATAGAATACATGTCCAGGGTCCCTTATTCATCAGTAGTTGGTAACTTGATGTAGACGATGGTTTGCACAATACCATATATTGCACATGCAGTGGGAATTGTGAGTAGGTATATGAACAATCCAGGTAAAGAAAAATGGGATGCAGTAAAGTGGATTCTCGGGTATTTGAAAGGTATTTCTACTCATGCATTATGTTTTGGAGGTTCAAACATTGTTCTACATGGATATGTTGATTCGGATATGGTAGGTGATAAAGATAGCAAGAGGAGCACCACATGGTATGTTTTCATTCTAGGTGGAACAAAAGTAAGTTGGATTTCTAAACTACAAAAGGTTTTTGCACTTTCAACAATAGAGGCAGATTATGTTGTTGCTACATAGGCTAGTAAAGAGATGATTCGGTTATAGAGGTTTATGAAGGAATTGGGAAAGAAGCAAGAGAATAGCAGATTGTATTGTGACATCAAGAGTGTCATTCATATTGAAAATAAAAAAGACTTCCATTTGAATACTAAGCATATACAGCTCAGGTACTATTTCATACGATCCATCTTGGAAGATGGACATTTGAAGTTGGAAAAGATACACACTAGAGGGAATCCTGCAAACATGTTAACAAAGGGGGTGACCAGGGGGAAATTGAGTTACTTCTCAGTTTCATTTGGTCTTTAAGAATGAAGGTGAATATGATAAATTTTATAGGTCCAAGAAGGATCATAGTCCAACAGATACAACAACGATGGAGTTTTTGAGATCAGTCTCCTAGTGGGAGATTGTTGGTTGTGGAGCCTGATTATCTTCTTGATTCATAGGTCTTTGTTTTCAACTGTGTTTATACCCTGTGAAGACTATACACCCAAAAATACTTTACAACCCTCCATGCGGGGGGTTGAAACGGGGTATTTCCCCCCCTACAGGGTCTGGGGAGCTCATCCCCCTGGTTGGGGGATCCGGGGGAAATTGGGCCCCTGAAAGGGGTTTGGGGGCGAATCCCCCGAAGGAAAAATTTCCTTGTAAATGTATATTGTAATTTCATAGTAAATATATATCGTTCATTATAAGGTCACAAATATGATGGTAGAATTTGTGTTAGGGTTTTTTTTCCCTAGAAGGCAACCCTCTTTTAGGAGGGAATTGTATTGCAGTTGTGCATCATTACGAATATTGTATTCTGAGAGAGGAGACTGTGAGAGAAAGAAGAGGAAGTTACAACAGGTGTGATGTGGGTTGTATCCCTTCATTTTGTTGGATAATAAAAAGGAAGGACCTGACAGTTTATCTGGTAAACACAGCCCACACTGGGTGAACCACGTATATCTGTGTCTCTATTATATTGTATATATTCTCTGTTTTATTTCTGCATTTTTTTTATTTTATTGCTCTACGATCATGTTTTTCTACCACAAAGATCGACTGATTTACAATTTTTTTCAAGCCCATAATAAGATTTCTATCACCCACTAATCATTTTCCCAATGTTATAATTCCAGTTGAGCTTGTGGTGAATATCGACTCCAAGATAGTTGTATGAAGTCACTTCCTCCAAGTTGTTGGTGTCATATACGAAGGTATATTAAGTTATCTTATTGGATTTAATGATAATTATTTTAGTCTTGTTAGTATTAATAGTCATACCCATGTTGGAGCAAAAATCCTTGAGGATTGTTAATTGGTTTTCAAGATCGAGGAGTCATACCCATGTTGGAGATAAAATATTTGAGGATTCTTAATTGGTTTTCAATATCATGGGGACTCCTCACCATAATAACGATATCATCAACATAAAGAATAATATTGATGACTATCTCAGTGAGGGTAGGGCTGACACAACCTACTTCTTCCAAGCAATATTCTAACTTGTCAATGTATATTTCAAAAAGGGTAGGGGACAAGGGACAACCTTGCTTGACTCCAATACTCCAGTTAATCTCTTTCGACTATCCCTCAATGTTCTTAGACTTGGAAATAACATTCTAATACAACCTTATTGCAACAGTCCTCAACTCAAAAGGAAATTTTGTCTCTTCAAACCCATTCAAAAGGTTTTTCCTTGGAATCGTGTCAAAAAATTTTATAAAGTCAACAAAACAAAAAAAAATATTGGTTTTAGTATTGTGGAACTCCTCTGCAATGATCCTAAAGGTAACAATATGGTCCATAGTTGAATGATATCTCCTAAACTAGACCTTTCCTTTAGCTCTTTTATTGTGACTTTCTAGCCAAAGGATAATCTTGTTTTCCATACATGTGTTAAGATTTAGTTTTTTCTTAAGCATCTATATAATAATAATAATAATTAATTTGCACCTTCATAGATATAGAATTAAGATGGATCTATAATGTTAATAATAATATTAATAATAGTAATATAATAAATAATATTAAAAATATTAGTAATAAATAATAATAAGAATAACTAGCCATGCCCGAACAAGGTGGATAGGGTGACACCTAGTGCAACATGATATTAATACAACTTTCCTCAAGCACCATCTCCACACCCTCAACTCCATCTCTGAGGCAGTACATTTATACGGGGTCTCTCCTCGGCGCTTATCAAATCATGACAATTTTAATGTTTTGGATGTGCCCTGCCAACCTAGGTACTGCATATTTGAAAGGTGATTACATTTCTTTAATGGAGTCCTTTGTAGCCCAAAACCGTGTGAAAACCTCTCCCATTTCGGTGAAGCCTCAAAATATTTCTCCATTAGCACCAAGACACAAAATTGTGTTATCTTCAACAACCTCCTCTTTCTTTTCTCTCCTTGATCTCCTTTGTTTCTTCCTTTGTCTTCTTAGGTTCTCTCCCTACACCATGCCTTGAGAAAGAGGTAGATCTCGGCGTGTTCCAGGTTCTTTTCACAACATCACTAATCGTCCTCGTTCTCCTTCTCCATATTCTAGTGTCTCTCATCCTACCCAGTCATTCTCCTCCTTTCGGCTGAAACAATTGACACTGGGGTCGGCCATCATGATGAAGAAGCTTGGGGTTACGCCATTATAGAGGAGGAGGACATGCAACCAACTCATGGCCAAGAATATGTGAATGACCCCAATAAATAAGCTTGGGGTTACGCCATTATAGAGGAGGAGGAGATGCAGCCAAATAATGGACAACAATATGTGAATGACCCCAAACCACCTCCATAGATAATTACTCAACCAAAAGAGGCCACTCCTCTAGCTCGTATGTCCTAGGTTGGCATTGATTCTCAGGCCAGAGGAGAAGGCGCCCCCAGGAAGGAATCACAAGACTCTCCCCGCATGTTCTCTAAGGATAAAATATATGAATCATTGGCTACACTTTATGACTCTAGACCAAATAATGGATACACTTTATGAATCACTTTCAGGAGAGCTAATTTTTCAACGTTATCCACAATGTCGTCAATATATGCCTCTTCCCCTGCATGGAAAACTCCTCCTCTTGGTGCGAGTGACAATGGACAATATGGTGCATGACTTGAGCTCTTCATATATGGCTTCTCCTTGTCTTTTTCATATCTCTTTTTGTTTGCAGGATTCCTATGTCTCTGGGCATACTTTGTAAACTTTTTAGTGGACTTGGACATGCTAGTTTTGGCTCTCATGGTAGGTATTTGAAAAACACATCGGACTTGGTTTTGGTTCTAGTTTCCCTTGTTGGCAAGCCATGCACCAGGTCATTTGATATATGTATGGACACCATTTTTTTTAAGAAAATATAATATGTTAGCTTATAAAAAAATTTAATAATAACCAACCTAGATCTGTCTTAACTCTGGATCTATGAGGCACCAAGAGGATCAAATCTCTCGAGGTCCAATCTTTCCTCAAGTTTTTCACTCTAAAAAAGCTTTGCACCTCAAGAGATTTGATCATTCTCGGCCCTTGATAAATCTGGAATTAAGATCAATCTAAATTGGTTATTGAATTAAGAAGAATCCTAATAAACCTAATTTAAACATTTTGACATTTCCTATTGGTTGTTAATAACGTTGAAGATTATCAATTAAAAGTTTAGATTTTGATAAAATAATGTCACTTTATTTTTAAAGTTTCTATTTAAAAATAAAAATAAAAACAAAGTAATCATTTTATTCCATGTGTTTTTCATGTATTTGTCATTGTGAGAAAATAAATAGTAGAGTTGATTTTAGACCTGTTTCATTTTTGAAATTCCTACCCTAGGAACAAGAAATAAACACATGAAAGAAGACTTGACATTAAAACTCCGTAAGAAAATAAATAGCAAAGTTGATTTTAAAATTGTTTATTTTTTAAATTCCTACCCTAAGAACACGAATTAAACACATCAAAGAAGACTTTGACATTAAAACACATGAAGAACCACATACAATTTAATATAACAAGTTGTACAAATATGCTCAAGCTACTATTTAATCAATGATTATGTGAAAAGAAAACAATTATTTATAATCAATCACCTTAAATAATTAGTAATAAAATAAAATCTTTATAAAATATACTTATGCCTATAGGTGTACACCTAGATTTAATGAGCCAGATTTAATAAGCTTTTAATCATAATGTGATTTATGTGGATACAATTTTATATTGTTAGAATATTTTTCACTATTCTATAAATGAAAGGCTATGATTTCAACCATTAACTTCCTTGCATAATAAAACATGCCAGTTTTTCATTAAAAATGGTGATTAATGTGATTATAATAATAATGATTGATATAGGTTCTTAATGGCTTGTTTAAATTATTCACTGCATTTAATTTTTTTAAATTTTTTTACTGGGTTCAAGTTTTTTTCTGTGTTTCTTAATTGTTAGTGGGATTATTGGGATGTCATATGATTCTCCTCTTTCCCACATGTTATGCTCGATGCCATGGTAATGTTGGGTGATTAAAATAACTTTGACATGATAACACTGGGTAATGTTGGGTAATTAAAATAACTTTGTGATGATAATGTTGGGTAATATTGTAGTGGTAGTAATGAGGCGTTTCAATTTACCTTGGCACCAAGCTTAAGCTGGGTAATGTTGTAGTGGTAGCAATGTAGTGTTTCTGTTTACCTTAGCATTGGGTGTAAGTTGGGTAATGTTGTAGTGGTGGTAATGAGGCATTTCAATTTACCTTGGTGTCTGGCATGGTTACAAGGATGTGATATGTTGGTGTGCTTCTGCTTATTGCCTTCGTTTCTCTTTCCACATTCTTTCCTATCCATCCACCCACTTTATTTCAATAGGAGGTAATGGAATAGCACTCTGGATCCGCGACGATGAATTGACAATTTACACTTCCTGTAAGTCATCGACCATACGACGATTGAGAATCTTATGGACATTGCCAACCTTCATGAATAGGAGACTGAAAACGATATGGAATCCTTGAGCCACAATTTTGTCGAAAAACTTTTGCCACATTATGTTAAATATTCCAGATTGTATGGTAAGTTTTATCTCTTTGTCATGGAACTATGTTTAGATTAGATTCCATGATCACTTGGATGTTTATCTTTTTAGGGGTTTTAGGATGTTTATAGTAGAAATATAATGTTCAAATCATGTACGATACTATTTTATAACATTAGAACAAAAAAAATCATGTTTAAATGGTTTGGGTTAATCATGTTTAAATGGTTTGGGTTATCATTATGCATTTTAGGATCGAATTCTAGTAGTTTATCATGTTTTCTTCTCATAAAGTTCATTTTGTAGTGCCATTTCCACCGATTCTTAGTTATTACTTTTTTCTTGTTTATTTTTCTCTTTGGATTAATTTAAATTAATTAATAGGATTTCTCAAGGATGAACAATCCAAGTCTTGAAGAGGGGAATATTGTGGATATAAATTTAATTAGTAAGGTTGATTTTGGAGAGTAGATTAAGATTAAAGTTTTAAATTGAAATTTCTATTACAAATTGCTCTCAATCAATGTATTTGGATTAAATAGTTCTTCTTGTTTGTTTGAGTTTCAAATGATTATGTACATAAATTTAATTCCTTAAGTCATTGTATATTCATCTTTCATGTTTTTCGTGGGTGCTATGAACTTAACAAGATTGAAATGATCGACGAATATGCTTGATTATTGATCCCCTTACCCAAAACCAGGGGAAGGTTATTTATCTACACAACATGATGGGTAGGAGGCTCCATAGGAGCCAATAAATACTTACATGGATACTTATACATACAAAGAGATTGACCTAGGCCTAGAGGCTCCATAGTAGCTAATAAATACTTACATGGATACTTATACATACAAAGAGATTGACCTAGGCCTAGGTGGGTTCATAGTCGTTGCAGCTAGACCACTTACAACTATCTTGATAAGCTTGCTTAAGCTTCTCAATTCTTAAACTTAATCCTAATCTTATAAAAGTGGTTGATATATTCTGAAACTCTAACCCTAATCATATAAAAGTGATTGATATAAACTTATAAAGATATATCGACCACTTCTATAATAATTATGTTAATTATTATAAACTTAACTTATCATTAAAATGTAAGGAAAATAACACATTATCTCATAATTAATTAAAATATAAAGAAAATAACACATCATCTTATAATTATTTAAACTAAATCCAATTAACTAATTTAATAAATATATATAATTTAATAATAAAACAAATGACATATCAATGCATATAAGAAACTATATAATATGAGAATTAGAACAAGTACATATAGCTATAATTTTTTTTACATCTCAATTCAATATTCATGAAGTGATTTTTTTATTTATTGAATGAGCGAGCAAGCACAAAAATGCGGCGATAGAAGGATGAATCCTTAGATTTGAATAACGATAGAGCACGACTCCTTTTCATTATTCTTATTCCACAATGGACCTATGGGAACAAGTCATGCCGAGGCCAATTGCGTATACCCCTCGCAACCTCGCTCAGATTACCTGCCACAACATAATCATAGACTGGATCCGAAGGGAAAGTATTAATAAGCACCGCAAAACTGATATTCTCCTCCGTCAATCTCATAACGTAAGAATGAGCGCCAGAGGCTGCACCGTTATGCTGGAAACTTGTAATCTTGCCAGATCTCTCATCAACACTTACGAACACATCCAATCCCCTCGGGTGATCAAACAGCGGATTCCCCGCCACGCTCCCCCTGTTAGACGGCATCGGAGAATTGAGCATGGCGTCTACCATCTCTTTCTTCAGAATTGCAGGCCGCCGAAGCCCGTCAATGTGATCCACAAACCTAACAAGATCGCCCGCGCTTCCAGTCCATGCAGCATATGAGTCCGAACTACTGTAATCCATTAATCCATAGCTTGTATTCACGAATCCTTGCCCCGGAAATATTGAAACAAACGGTGCGTCTACACCATTGATTCCGTAATAACGAACTTCGTTGTGAGCCAGATGCTCCAACATGGAATGTCCCAATTTTATCTTCCTAATTCCCAGTGGATGGAAGATGTGTTTCTGCACATATTCACCGTAATTCATTCCACTGGCTTTCTCAATAACTCTCCCCAGGATTAGGTACCCAAAGTTGGAGTATTCCATGGCTGAGCCCGGATCGAAATCCAGGGCTAACCCTTTCATGAAACGGATGGCTTCTGACGGTCTTGGCGGAGGTGGGAGCCCCAGAGATTGTGATGCATAGAGAGCTGTTTGGATTCCGAACACATCGATTCCGGTTGAGGTTCGATTCCAGCCTCCAGTGTGTTGTAAAAGGTTTTGTACCGTCATATTCAGCAGTCGCTTGTCCACAGTCGCACCAGTTGGGGGATGGAGATTCTCCAGAAAACTGAATGGCGTGTCCTCTAGACTCACTTTCCCTTCCTGCAACCACAATGTGAACCGATATATAGATTCAAGTTATAATTTATAAAATCTGATCTTGGTTAACTTTATATATTGAATTAAGCAAATGAGAGTATATATTGATAATCAGTTTAGGTATCCCGCTGGCACTACCTGAACAAGCTTGAGAATGGCAGTGCCTGTAATGACTTTGGAGATGCTATTATATCTGAAAACGTGACGTGTGGTGACAAGTTCGCCCTTATCACGATTGGCCACCCCAAAAGCTTTGAAGTATTTGAGTTGGCCTCCTTTCGACACAGCCAGCTGAGCTCCCGGTGCATTGCTGATCGCCATCACCATCTTCATCACTTCATCAAATCTGTTCATTTCTTCATTCGTGGAATGATCATGTGGCTTATGCTCATGCAGCTCTCTACTTTTTTCTCCTGGCTCCGATTGTCCGCCATGAAAAACACTTGACAGGAGAAGGAAGATCAGAATATACCCCCCAGGCTTGAAAAGGTGAAGATAGCAGAATAAGGAAGATGCCGCCATGATGATCCGTCCGTTTATTATAAATGACTTATCCTCAGATGCTCTAACTTCTACGAGTGCAATGGATGAGTTGCCATGCCGGAGGAGTATGCAGTTATATACAAAACTATAATAAGAAAATCTTCCTTTTCATTCCATGGATAAGAACAAGACGAAGCTGCGTTGCCGTGTTCCAACGGTAAAGGGTTGCTTTCGTTAACGAAATCAAAGCACTGAGCATCCTTTTTCTAACTGGCGATAGTCGTCTGTAATAGAATATGATTTCATCATGTGACCCTTGATAGTCTCGGAAAGCTCTCAGCAATCTGTTAGCCTGCCATCAAAGATTGCCCAAATCACGAATCCTATTCGCATTGCTACTTCAAGCATATAAAAATAAAACAATTGCCATGAACTAAAGTTAAGTCGAAATACATCTATTGAAAATGGGCACAATTAATGATCTTTTAACCTTATTTAATCTTAAACCCTAATCTGATGACTATGCATTGAAGATGCTGGCATATTCTTAGTCATCCTCCAAAATCAATGGGTCAGATTTATTGTTCATAATTTTCTTGCATTTATCAAGAAATCCGTTAACATGTTTGCGTTCTCAGCCGAGTTAGTGACTGTACTAGTTATATATGTGTCATACAATCTTTTCAGAAAGTAATATTTCTCAGGAAATTCATGTTTGCTATTGGCATTAAACGACGGTTTTTTTCATGGCATTAAAGGACAGTATTTTTCATTTTCATCAGAATAAAATAGTATGAAATTTAAATCTTAAAGTAGATTTAGAAATGAATTTAGTATAAATAAATTTATGGATTTTGTGGTTTAAAATAAATTTATGTTAAATAAACTTATGAAGTATTGATAAAATCATTAAAAAATAACTACTTAAATTTACAAATCCAACCATTTCTTACTCAATTTCACACAAAATTAAACAAAATAATAATATTAGAAAAAACAAAAACTTAAAAAAATAACCTACGACCTTTTTCATTGTTATATTTTGTGGCTGGCCCTATGGTCAACGATTTTATCTTTTTCTTTTTAGACTCCCTCTGGTCAACGATTTTATCTTTTTAATTTTAGACTCATGGCCAGCCATTATTGCGGCCACCGACATGTTCGACCATTCTTCTTAGAAGGGTGGCTTGACCGGCCACACTTTGTCCTATTTGCTCTGACTTTTATTAATTGTTTTATTAGTTTTGACTTTTATTGTTGTCTTGACCGGCCACACTCTGTCTAATTTTCTTTGACTTTTATTAATATTGACCGGCCACACTTGGTCCCATCTGTTTTGACTTTTTATTAATTTTTTATTTGCTTTGATTTTTATCTTTTATAATGTTTAATATATATTTATATTAAATGGAAAAATTAAAAGATGTTTTTAGAGTTCTGAAAATTAAAAATGTTTTTAGATTTTTTAAAATTTTGATTGATAATTATTCTTAATTTAAAAATTTTCAATTTTAAAAATATTTATCAAATAAATAAAATTAATTTAAAAATATAAAATCTCCAAAATATTATATAATTTCGGATTGGATTTGTACTCATTCATAAATTTCATAAATTGATTTCCGTGAACGACTTTATGTGTTGTACAACTAACCCAAATCATTTGTCCAAAGCACACAAGTTGCTTGATAAAATCAAAAAGACTTTCTCGATGTCATCCAAACTCATCACATTTGGATTCATTCGGATCCGACCAGTTCAGACACGACACAACAGGTGCTTCTCTCGCCCTTCACATGAAGCTTGAGAAAACTGACTACCCAAAAGGCCATTGTTTTTGTACTTTCTTCCTCACTTTTCTTATATCAACCAACTATTTCTCCAATATTTACTTTCTGCCACACATTTCTTATACTAACCAACTATCGGTAGGTCGACAAAGCTGATTATTGATAGCTTGACAACCGCCACTCACCCACCTTGATAAAGCTGGTAATAACCATGATAATGTGTATAACATTGAAATTTGATATATTTTCAAACACAGAGTTCATCTTGGTCTGCATGGTAATTCCAAAACGAAGCAGTTCACCAAATTTGAGGGTTTGATAACTGTATCATTTGTTTTGATATTTTTAACAAAGATTATGATATTTGAGGAAATTATTCACCTTATTTGACATATATTTTTCAACACAGACTTCATCTTGGCTTGTAATGGCAGGTTTGTAATTTCAAAACTAAACAGTTCATCAAGGTTTTGATAACCATATCACCTGCTTTGAGATTTTTAATAAAAATTATTAAGACAATTTTTAAGAAATTATTCAACCTATTTGACAAGAAAAATGCTTCATAACAAACAGGTTGCCCTCCAACTCTATCCTTGTTCGTACCAAGGCTGTAAATTGAAAAAAAAAATGCTTCATAACAAACAGTTTGCCCTCCAACTCTATCCTTGGTACTTGTTGGTACCAAGGCTGTAAATTGACGAAGTTGCCCTTGAAATGTTCACCTATTCACCCACTAAAACTAACTATCTTGCACCATTTTATTGAGTAGAGATAGAGAGAATTTGCTTACTTTAGTTTATCAAATGTGAAGAGAAAAAGATTTAATTCATTAATCTTGGAAATGGCTCACAGAACATGAAAATTTGCTTTAACTTTTCCAAAGATCCTGTATAAAAATTTACTTCAACTTTTACAACGATCCGGTATAGTCTGCCTCTATTATTTAATATATTTTGTCAATATTTTTTACCAAATCAATGAGAAGAAGCACATAGATGAAAGTATCACTAGCTTTGTCTTAATCCAGCTATGAAATTCTATATAATACATGTAATGTAAACTTGTATATATAGCTTTGTGTTATTCCAGCTATGAAATTCTATATAATACATGTAATGTAAACTTGTATATATAGTTTTTAAAATAATATCTTTTAAACTTTAGGTATGTATGTGTGGATTGAGTTTATTAAAAATAAAATAAATAAAATATGCAAAATAAAATTTAAGAATAAATGGACAATATGGACAATATTTTTCTGGAGTTTATAATTTTTCAACATGTATCTTGTATTTTGCTCACATTACTATTCTCTATATATCTTTTATTTTGCTCACATTACTATTTTCTATGTAAATGTGAGTTTGCATGTCTCCTTTATTTACATTCATAATTAATTTAAAAAATTTATGAACACAATTTTCATAATGCAAATTTTTCTTTATTTACATTCATAATTAATTTACAATTTTTATGAATACAACCTTCATAATGAAAACTTTGTTTGTCCAAATTGAACAGTGAATCTCCTTTCCTTTTTTTTTTCTATGTAGAAATGAGTGGAGGCATTGTATGTTTTATATGACTAATTAGGACTTTATCACTAGATGTGTTTATTTGATTATATTTAAATAGTTGTGTTGTCATAGCAACAATTTTTTTGATCACACTAATCTCACTGTCTTCACATTCTAAAGAAATGCATGTCAAATTACTTGATCACACTAATTTTACATTTAAAAACCATTCAATGTTTAAAACTTAATATAATGTAAATGTTACATATAAGGCTATGAAAACTACAAGTTATTGAAAATGTCTTGGTCTTTACACAGTGAATTTCAAATTTTAATATAACAACATTATTGATCTAACTATAAATATATATTATTATTATTATTATTATTATTGTTCACCTTAAAATTAATTAGGTAATATTACATAGTTTAAAAAATTTCTTGCTTAGGAATCTAGGAAAGAAAGTAAGTTTTAATTGGATCATACTTTGGAGTGTTAAAGATAGGAGTAATATGTCATAGCTTTTATTCATTAATTTATTTTAGAAGGGTTTTGAAGACTTCAATTTATACTTGTGATATTGTTAATAATTATTAACACATATATCTATCAAATTCTACAATATTTAAAGGTATAGAATAACCACTTTGTTTTTAAGTTATTCATAAATAATACATTATTACAAGTTTTTACATTAAAACATTTCTAACAATTAAGTATAAGCAATTTTGATGTAAATTTGATTTGTATTAATTTTGATTCAATTTACTTAAATGAAAAATAAAATCTTATAATCTTATAAAAAAATTGACAAAAAAAAATTTAAATCTACCTAATAAATATTATTATTGTTAAAAATTAATCTAAACAGGTCCGCCCACTTGTTTTCATCAAAACTACTATGGCTACAACCTCAACAGGAGGGATTGATGGGATACTATGCTTTGCATGATATTTTGAGACCGGAATTAGAGGACTTAGGAGGTATGTCATTGGAAAATAGAAGGTTTCTCTTATTACGACAATTACACCTCAAGTGCAGTGTTGTAATATTCCATTTTCAGTGAATTATGGTAATCAGAATGGGTAGAAAGCCTCATATGACAAAGATGGCCCCTCGGGATTAGCATATATTTAGTTGGTTGAGGAATTATTATGGGAAGAAGCTCTCTTGGGAGTTGTTCAAGGGTTTGCATGACCATGTTTTTAAGTTAAACAACAGTGTTTTTTAATGGAGACTTCTACAGCCTATGCATGTAGATCTATTTTTTTTTTAAATAAGAAGTATCATATATTAAGAGCCTTCCAGAACTGAAGCAAGGTTGCAAAATACAGAGATAGCCATGCTGTAATTACTGGACTGCCCCAACAGAGGGGAAACTAGTCCAGCCAGCATAGGAGTCAAACATAAGTAGTATGATAGGCTAAGAAAAAGGGGCTTAAACAAATTGTTTATCAGCTAAAATTAAAAAGATTGACAAGACCTTGAAAAACACTATAGATCTAGACACCTGGCAGATAGCCTGGCCACGTGGCGTGGAGGTCCTCTATCCAAGGCTCCTCCTCGACATACGTCACCTGGTCTGCCCATTGCCTTTCAACTTTCACGTCGCACGCGGTTCCATCAGCACCCGTGGTAGCGCTCTGCAGCGGTTTCCTTGTCGATTCCATCTCCACAACATTGCTCTCTCGCCCATCCTGCTCCCGTCCCATTTCTGCTGAGCGTTGCACCTTGTCATGGCCTTCACCTGGAGTTGCACTGGGTTCCTCCATTGGGGTCGTTTCTGTCGAGTCTGAGGAGAAAGCTTCGTGCATGGTGGAGAGAGTCTAAAGAAAGACCGCCACCTTTTCATCTGTAGCGTGTAGGCGAAACTGGAGGTCCTCCACCCCCTGGCAGAATTTA
>ML801956.1:131255-151744 GCA_009831015.1 Picea engelmannii | reverse complement strand
TAGTTTTGTATATAACTGCATACTCCTCCGGCATGGCAACTCATCCATTGCACTCGTAGAAGTTAGAGCATCTGAGGATAAGTCATTTATAATAAACGGACGGATCATCATGGCGGCATCTTCCTTATTCTGCTATCTTCACCTTTTCAAGCCTGGGGGGTATATTCTGATCTTCCTTCTCCTGTCAAGTGTTTTTCATGGCGGACAATCGGAGCCAGGAGAAAAAAGTAGAGAGCTGCATGAGCATAAGCCACATGATCATTCCACGAATGAAGAAATGAACAGATTTGATGAAGTGATGAAGATGGTGATGGCGATCAGCAATGCACCGGGAGCTCAGCTGGCTGTGTCGAAAGGAGGCCAACTCAAATACTTCAAAGCTTTTGGGGTGGCCAATCGTGATAAGGGCGAACTTGTCACCACACGTCACGTTTTCAGATATAATAGCATCTCCAAAGTCATTACAGGCACTGCCATTCTCAAGCTTGTTCAGGTAGTGCCAGCGGGATACCTAAACTGATTATCAATATATACTCTCATTTGCTTAATTCAATATATAAAGTTAACCAAGATCAGATTTTATAAATTATAACTTGAATCTATATATCGGTTCACATTGTGGTTGCAGGAAGGGAAAGTGAGTCTAGAGGACACGCCATTCAGTTTTCTGGAGAATCTCCATCCCCCAACTGGTGCGACTGTGGACAAGCGACTGCTGAATATGACGGTACAAAACCTTTTACAACACACTGGAGGCTGGAATCGAACCTCAACCGGAATCGATGTGTTCGGAATCCAAACAGCTCTCTATGCATCACAATCTCTGGGGCTCCCACCTCCGCCAAGACCGTCAGAAGCCATCCGTTTCATGAAAGGGTTAGCCCTGGATTTCGATCCGGGCTCAGCCATGGAATACTCCAACTTTGGGTACCTAATCCTGGGGAGAGTTATTGAGAAAGCCAGTGGAATGAATTACGGTGAATATGTGCAGAAACACATCTTCCATCCACTGGGAATTAGGAAGATAAAATTGGGACATTCCATGTTGGAGCATCTGGCTCACAACGAAGTTCGTTATTACGGAATCAATGGTGTAGACGCACCGTTTGTTTCAATATTTCCGGGGCAAGGATTCGTGAATACAAGCTATGGATTAATGGATTACAGTAGTTCGGACTCATATGCTGCATGGACTGGAAGCGCGGGCGATCTTGTTAGGTTTGTGGATCACATTGACGGGCTTCGGCGGCCTGCAATTCTGAAGAAAGAGATGGTAGACGCCATGCTCAATTCTCCGATGCCGTCTAACAGGGGGAGCGTGGCGGGGAATCCGCTGTTTGATCACCCGAGGGGATTGGATGTGTTCGTAAGTGTTGATGAGAGATCTGGCAAGATTACAAGTTTCCAGCATAACGGTGCAGCCTCTGGCGCTCATTCTTACGTTATGAGATTGACGGAGGAGAATATCAGTTTTGCGGTGCTTATTAATACTTTCCCTTCGGATCCAGTCTATGATTATGTTGTGGCAGGTAATCTGAGCGAGGTTGCGAGGGGTATACGCAATTGGCCTCGGCATGACTTGTTCCCATAGGTCCATTGTGGAATAAGAATAATGAAAAGGAGTCGTGCTCTATCGTTATTCAAATCTAAGGATTCATCCTTCTATCGCCGCATTTTTGTGCTTGCTCGCTCATTCAATAAATAAAAAAATCACTTCATGAATATTGAATTGAGATGTAAAAAAAATTATAGCTATATGTACTTGTTCTAATTCTCATATTATATAGTTTCTTATATGCATTGATATGTCATTTGTTTTATTATTAAATTATATATATTTATTAAATTAGTTAATTGGATTTAGTTTAAATAATTATAAGATGATGTGTTATTTTCTTTATATTTTAATTAATTATGAGATAATGTGTTATTTTCCTTACATTTTAATGATAAGTTAAGTTTATAATAATTAACATAATTATTATAGAAGTGGTCGATATATCTTTATAAGTTTATATCAATCACTTTTATATGATTAGGGTTAGAGTTTCAGAATATATCAACCACTTTTATAAGATTAGGATTAAGTTTAAGAATTGAGAAGCTTAAGCAAGCTTATCAAGATAGTTGTAAGTGGTCTAGCTGCAACGACTATGAACCCACCTAGGCCTAGGTCAATCTCTTTGTATGTATAAGTATCCATGTAAGTATTTATTAGCTACTATGGAGCCTCTAGGCCTAGGTCAATCTCTTTGTATGTATAAGTATCCATGTAAGTATTTATTGGCTCCTATGGAGCCTCCTACCCATCATGTTGTGTAGATAAATAACCTTCCCCTGGTTTTGGGTAAGGGGATCAATAATCAAGCATATTCGTCGATCATTTCAATCTTGTTAAGTTCATAGCACCCACGAAAAACATGAAAGATGAATATACAATGACTTAAGGAATTAAATTTATGTACATAATCATTTGAAACTCAAACAAACAAGAAGAACTATTTAATCCAAATACATTGATTGAGAGCAATTTGTAATAGAAATTTCAATTTAAAACTTTAATCTTAATCTACTCTCCAAAATCAACCTTACTAATTAAATTTATATCCACAATATTCCCCTCTTCAAGACTTGGATTGTTCATCCTTGAGAAATCCTATTAATTAATTTAAATTAATCCAAAGAGAAAAATAAACAAGAAAAAAGTAATAACTAAGAATCGGTGGAAATGGCACTACAAAATGAACTTTATGAGAAGAAAACATGATAAACTACTAGAATTCGATCCTAAAATGCATAATGATAACCCAAACCATTTAAACATGATTAACCCAAACCATTTAAACATGATTTTTTTTGTTCTAATGTTATAAAATAGTATCGTACATGATTTGAACATTATATTTCTACTATAAACATCCTAAAACCCCTAAAAAGATAAACATCCAAGTGATCATGGAATCTAATCTAAACATAGTTCCATGACAAAGAGATAAAACTTACCATACAATCTGGAATATTTAACATAATGTGGCAAAAGTTTTTCGACAAAATTGTGGCTCAAGGATTCCATATCGTTTTCAGTCTCCTATTCATGAAGGTTGGCAATGTCCATAAGATTCTCAATCGTCGTATGGTCGATGACTTACAGGAAGTGTAAATTGTCAATTCATCGTCGCGGATCCAGAGTGCTATTCCATTACCTCCTATTGAAATAAAGTGGGTGGATGGATAGGAAAGAATGTGGAAAGAGAAACGAAGGCAATAAGCAGAAGCACACCAACATATCACATCCTTGTAACCATGCCAGACACCAAGGTAAATTGAAATGCCTCATTACCACCACTACAACATTACCCAACTTACACCCAATGCTAAGGTAAACAGAAACACTACATTGCTACCACTACAACATTACCCAGCTTAAGCTTGGTGCCAAGGTAAATTGAAACGCCTCATTACTACCACTACAATATTACCCAACATTATCATCACAAAGTTATTTTAATTACCCAACATTACCCAGTGTTATCATGTCAAAGTTATTTTAATCACCCAACATTACCATGGCATCGAGCATAACATGTGGGAAAGAGGAGAATCATATGACATCCCAATAATCCCACTAACAATTAAGAAACACAGAAAAAAACTTGAACCCAGTAAAAAAATTTAAAAAAATTAAATGCAGTGAATAATTTAAACAAGCCATTAAGAACCTATATCAATCATTATTATTATAATCACATTAATCACCATTTTTAATGAAAAACTGGCATGTTTTATTATGCAAGGAAGTTAATGGTTGAAATCATAGCCTTTCATTTATAGAATAGTGAAAAATATTCTAACAATATAAAATTGTATCCACATAAATCACATTATGATTAAAAGCTTATTAAATCTGGCTCATTAAATCTAGGTGTACACCTATAGGCATAAGTATATTTTATAAAGATTTTATTTTATTACTAATTATTTAAGGTGATTGATTATAAATAATTGTTTTCTTTTCACATAATCATTGATTAAATAGTAGCTTGAGCATATTTGTACAACTTGTTATATTAAATTGTATGTGGTTCTTCATGTGTTTTAATGTCAAAGTCTTCTTTGATGTGTTTAATTCGTGTTCTTAGGGTAGGAATTTAAAAAATAAACAATTTTAAAATCAACTTTGCTATTTATTTTCTTACGGAGTTTTAATGTCAAGTCTTCTTTCATGTGTTTATTTCTTGTTCCTAGGGTAGGAATTTCAAAAATGAAACAGGTCTAAAATCAACTCTACTATTTATTTTCTCACAATGACAAATACATGAAAAACACATGGAATAAAATGATTACTTTGTTTTTATTTTTATTTTTAAATAGAAACTTTAAAAATAAAGTGACATTATTTTATCAAAATCTAAACTTTTAATTGATAATCTTCAACGTTATTAACAACCAATAGGAAATGTCAAAATGTTTAAATTAGGTTTATTAGGATTCTTCTTAATTCAATAACCAATTTAGATTGATCTTAATTCCAGATTTATCAAGGGCCGAGAATGATCAAATCTCTTGAGGTGCAAAGCTTTTTTAGAGTGAAAAACTTGAGGAAAGATTGGACCTCGAGAGATTTGATCCTCTTGGTGCCTCATAGATCCAGAGTTAAGACAGATCTAGGTTGGTTATTATTAAATTTTTTTATAAGCTAACATATTATATTTTCTTAAAAAAAATGGTGTCCATACATATATCAAATGACCTGGTGCATGGCTTGCCAACAAGGGAAACTAGAACCAAAACCAAGTCCGATGTGTTTTTCAAATACCTACCATGAGAGCCAAAACTAGCATGTCCAAGTCCACTAAAAAGTTTACAAAGTATGCCCAGAGACATAGGAATCCTGCAAACAAAAAGAGATATGAAAAAGACAAGGAGAAGCCATATATGAAGAGCTCAAGTCATGCACCATATTGTCCATTGTCACTCGCACCAAGAGGAGGAGTTTTCCATGCAGGGGAAGAGGCATATATTGACGACATTGTGGATAACGTTGAAAAATTAGCTCTCCTGAAAGTGATTCATAAAGTGTATCCATTATTTGGTCTAGAGTCATAAAGTGTAGCCAATGATTCATATATTTTATCCTTAGAGAACATGCGGGGAGAGTCTTGTGATTCCTTCCTGGGGGCGCCTTCTCCTCTGGCCTGAGAATCAATGCCAACCTAGGACATACGAGCTAGAGGAGTGGCCTCTTTTGGTTGAGTAATTATCTATGGAGGTGGTTTGGGGTCATTCACATATTGTTGTCCATTATTTGGCTGCATCTCCTCCTCCTCTATAATGGCGTAACCCCAAGCTTATTTATTGGGGTCATTCACATATTCTTGGCCATGAGTTGGTTGCATGTCCTCCTCCTCTATAATGGCGTAACCCCAAGCTTCTTCATCATGATGGCCGACCCCAGTGTCAATTGTTTCAGCCGAAAGGAGGAGAATGACTGGGTAGGATGAGAGACACTAGAATATGGAGAAGGAGAACGAGGACGATTAGTGATGTTGTGAAAAGAACCTGGAACACGCCGAGATCTACCTCTTTCTCAAGGCATGGTGTAGGGAGAGAACCTAAGAAGACAAAGGAAGAAACAAAGGAGATCAAGGAGAGAAAAGAAAGAGGAGGTTGTTGAAGATAACACAATTTTGTGTCTTGGTGCTAATGGAGAAATATTTTGAGGCTTCACCGAAATGGGAGAGGTTTTCACACGGTTTTGGGCTACAAAGGACTCCATTAAAGAAATGTAATCACCTTTCAAATATGCAGTACCTAGGTTGGCAGGGCACATCCAAAACATTAAAATTGTCATGATTTGATAAGCGCCGAGGAGAGACCCCGTATAAATGTACTGCCTCAGAGATGGAGTTGAGGGTGTGGAGATGGTGCTTGAGGAAAGTTGTATTAATATCATGTTGCACTAGGTGTCACCCTATCCACCTTGTTCGGGCATGGCTAGTTATTCTTATTATTATTTATTACTAATATTTTTAATATTATTTATTATATTACTATTATTAATATTATTATTAACATTATAGATCCATCTTAATTCTATATCTATGAAGGTGCAAATTAATTATTATTATTATTATATAGATGCTTAAGAAAAAACTAAATCTTAACACATGTATGGAAAACAAGATTATCCTTTGGCTAGAAAGTCACAATAAAAGAGCTAAAGGAAAGGTCTAGTTTAGGAGATATCATTCAACTATGGACCATATTGTTACCTTTAGGATCATTGCAGAGGAGTTCCACAATACTAAAACCAATATTTTTTTTTGTTTTGTTGACTTTATAAAATTTTTTGACACGATTCCAAGGAAAAACCTTTTGAATGGGTTTGAAGAGACAAAATTTCCTTTTGAGTTGAGGACTGTTGCAATAAGGTTGTATTAGAATGTTATTTCCAAGTCTAAGAACATTGAGGGATAGTCGAAAGAGATTAACTGGAGTATTGGAGTCAAGCAAGGTTGTCCCTTGTCCCCTACCCTTTTTGAAATATACATTGACAAGTTAGAATATTGCTTGGAAGAAGTAGGTTGTGTCAGCCCTACCCTCACTGAGATAGTCATCAATATTATTCTTTATGTTGATGATATCGTTATTATGGTGAGGAGTCCCCATGATATTGAAAACCAATTAAGAATCCTCAAATATTTTATCTCCAACATGGGTATGACTCCTCGATCTTGAAAACCAATTAACAATCCTCAAGGATTTTTGCTCCAACATGGGTATGACTATTAATACTAACAAGACTAAAATAATTATCATTAAATCCAATAAGATAACTTAATATACCTTCGTATATGACACCAACAACTTGGAGGAAGTGACTTCATACAACTATCTTGGAGTCGATATTCACCACAAGCTCAACTGGAATTATAACATTGGGAAAATGATTAGTGGGTGATAGAAATCTTATTATGGGCTTGAAAAAAATTGTAAATCAGTCGATCTTTGTGGTAGAAAAACATGATCGTAGAGCAATAAAATAAAAAAAATGCAGAAATAAAACAGAGAATATATACAATATAATAGAGACACAGATATACGTGGTTCACCCAGTGTGGGCTGTGTTTACCAGATAAACTGTCAGGTCCTTCCTTTTTATTATCCAACAAAATGAAGGGATACAACCCACATCACACCTGTTGTAACTTCCTCTTCTTTCTCTCACAGTCTCCTCTCTCAGAATACAATATTCGTAATGATGCACAACTGCAATACAATTCCCTCCTAAAAGAGGGTTGCCTTCTAGGGAAAAAAAACCCTAACACAAATTCTACCATCATATTTGTGACCTTATAATGAACGATATATATTTACTATGAAATTACAATATACATTTACAAGGAAATTTTTCCTTCGGGGGATTCGCCCCCAAACCCCTTTCAGGGGCCCAATTTCCCCCGGATCCCCCAACCAGGGGGATGAGCTCCCCAGACCCTGTAGGGGGGGAAATACCCCGTTTCAACCCCCCGCATGGAGGGTTGTAAAGTATTTTTGGGTGTATAGTCTTCACAGGGTATAAACACAGTTGAAAACAAAGACCTATGAATCAAGAAGATAATCAGGCTCCACAACCAACAATCTCCCACTAGGAGACTGATCTCAAAAACTCCATCGTTGTTGTATCTGTTGGACTATGATCCTTCTTGGACCTATAAAATTTATCATATTCACCTTCATTCTTAAAGACCAAATGAAACTGAGAAGTAACTCAATTTCCCCCTGGTCACCCCCTTTGTTAACATGTTTGCAGGATTCCCTCTAGTGTGTATCTTTTCCAACTTCAAATGTCCATCTTCCAAGATGGATCGTATGAAATAGTACCTGAGCTGTATATGCTTAGTATTCAAATGGAAGTCTTTTTTATTTTCAATATGAATGACACTCTTGATGTCACAATACAATCTGCTATTCTCTTGCTTCTTTCCCAATTCCTTCATAAACCTCTATAACCGAATCATCTCTTTACTAGCCTATGTAGCAACAACATAATCTGCCTCTATTGTTGAAAGTGCAAAAACCTTTTGTAGTTTAGAAATCCAACTTACTTTTGTTCCACCTAGAATGAAAACATACCATGTGGTGCTCCTCTTGCTATCTTTATCACCTACCATATCCGAATCAACATATCCATGTAGAACAATGTTTGAACCTCCAAAACATAATGCATGAGTAGAAATACCTTTCAAATACCCGAGAATCCACTTTACTGCATCCCATTTTTCTTTACCTGGATTGTTCATATACCTACTCACAATTCCCACTGCATGTGCAATATATGGTATTGTGCAAACCATCGTCTACATCAAGTTACCAACTACTGATGAATAAGGGACCCTGGACATGTATTCTATCTCCTCATGTGTCTTGAGATACATTTCTTTGGTTAATTTGAAATGGCTGGCCAAAGGTGTACTAACTGGTTTTTCATTCTACATTCTAAACCTCTCGAACACCTTCTTATGTACTCATCTTGAGACAATGTCAAAGTATTATTTTTCCTATCTCTTAGTATTCTCATACCAAGGATTTTATTTGCAACACCCAAATCCTTCGTCGCAAATGAATTAACTAATTTATTCTTGAGCACATTTATATCATTCATATTAGACCCTGCAACAAGCATGCCATCTACATACAATAGCAAGATAATATAGCTTCCATTTTCTAGTTTTTTAAAATAAACACAATGATCAGAATGACATCTACTATAACTTTGTTCTGTCATAAACCTATCAAACTTAAAATACCATTGCCTTGGAGCTTTCTTTAGGCCATACAAGCTCTTCTTCAACCTACATACCAAATTTTCCTTCCCTTTGACCTCATACCCCTGTGGCCGCTGCATATAAATCTCTTCCTCAAAATCCCCATGGAGAAAATTTGTTTTTACATCTAACTGTTCAAAATGAAAATCTTCTACTACCACAAGATTTAAAATATTCCTAATTGAAGTCATTTTAACAACATGAGAAAATATTTCATCAAAATCTATACATTTCTTTTGTGCAAACCCCTTTACAAAAAGTCTAGCCTTGTACCATTTTTTTCCTCCATCTTCTTCCTTCAACTTGTAAACCCATTTATTCTGCAATGCTCTTTTTCCTGCAGGCAACCGAACCAAATCCCAAGTCTGGTTATTTACCAGGGAATCCATTTCCTCTTTTATGCCTTGCTCCCACTTCTTTTTAGTTTCTACCTGCATTGCCTCTTCATAACATTCTGGTTCACTAGAATCAGTCAACAATAAATAATACAATGAAAGAGAGTATCGTTTAGGGGGTCTACTTAACCTGGTAGATATTCTAAAAATACTTGAAGGAGTTTGAGGTACATGTTGCTCCTATTGTTGTACATTTTTATTTTTTGGTACCTTTGGAATTTATTTTTCAGTGATCTCATCAAGCACTGTGTATTCTGGTTTTTCTTTTTCCTATTTCTTTCCCTACAACCAATCTTTGTACATGACCTTCTCATTGAATATGACATGTCTACTGCTAATGATTTTATGATTTTCATAATCCCATAAGAGATAACCAAAATCATTAACACTGTATCCAATAAATGTACACTTCTTGTATTTTTCCTCAAGCTTTGTTCTATTTTCTTTATCAATATGGACAAATGCTTCATGATCGAAAGTCTTAAAAAAAGAATAGTTTACATTTTTAACTATCCATGCCCCCTCTAGAATTCCACCATCCAAAGAGCTTGAAGGTCCTATGTTTATAAAGTAAACAACAATATCTACAACATCTTCCCAGAACTTTAAGGGAAAACTAACATGCAATCTCATACTCCTTGCACGCTCCATGAATGTCCTGTTCATCCTTTCTGAAACACCATTTTCTTGTGGTGTTCCTGGAGCTGTCTTCTCTCTGCGAATCTCATGGTATGAACAATAATAATCAAAATCCTTGCTGCAATATTCACCTCCATTTTCTGATCTGAGACACTTCAACCTTTTTCTTGTTTCATTCTCAACCAAATCTTTCCATTTCTTAAAAGTACCAAAAACATCAGATTTTTGTTGAATGCAATAAACCCAAGTTTTTCTAGTTGCATCATCAATAAAAGAAACATAATAACAAGAGCCACCAAAAGATGATACCTGAGTTGGTCCCCATACATCTGTATGCACAATCTCTAACCTTTCACTCTTCTTTTATTTTTCGACTCTAAGAATTTTGACTCTCTTATGTTTTCCACAAACACAATGCTCACAAAAATCCAAATCAATTTGTTTAATATCTGGCAACAAATTTCTTTTGTGAATTATATGCATCCCCTTCTCACTCATGTGTCCAAGACTATGATGCCACAATGTTGTATTCACTCCTAGAGAAGCTAAAGAGATAGAAGAGTTAGTATTATCAATACATAAATATAATGTACCTACCTTCTCTCCTTTTGCTATCACTAATGATCCTTTGGTGACCTTCCACACCTTATATGTAAATATGGATATAAAACCTTCACTTGCCAACTTCCCTATTGAAATTAGATTTTTCCTTAGATATGGAACATGTCTTACCTCTTTCAAAAACCATTGGTTTCCATTCCTTTGCTTTATTTTTACCTTTCCCATTCCAACATTTTTTTCATGGTGCATCATCACCCAAATGAACCTGTCCAAAATCACCTTGAACATAATCTAGAAAATGTTTCCTATGGGGTGTGGAATGAAATGAAGCCCCTGAATATACTACCAAAGACTCATAAATATTATCCATAGAAATAATCAAAGCATCTTGTAACACATCACCTGTTACATTTGTTTTCTGATTTTTCTCTTGTTGTCCATCTCTTTGTTTCTTTGGAGCTCTGCAGTCTTTCTTTAGATGTCCTTTATTTCCACAATTCTAGCATTTTATATTTCCTAGTATGGATTTGGATCTTCCCCCCCTATAATTCTCGTGGTTCCCTGATCCCTTTCGTCTATCCTTTTGTCTTCCCCTATGTTGGGTATGTGTTATATTCTTTTTCCTTAGGAAATGTGTCGCATTTTTGGGTAGTTTTTCGGCACATGGTTTTTTGCTGATGGTTTTCTATTTCCGGTTAAGGAATTAGGTTTGTTAACTAATCCAGGTCAATGAGTTAGGGTTTTGGATGTTGTTGGATCCTATATGTATATTGCATTGTAAACAATGTATCACTATGAATGAATATATATTATGTTGTTTTTCCCAGTTTGGGTTTCCAGGGGGAAAATCTCTATGTAATGTTTGTATTTGTCATTGTATATTTTCTATTCTTTTACTGAAAATCTATTTCCAGTAAATATTGTACATGGTTAAAATCTACATTTGGTATCATAGCTTTCTTGGCTTCATGGGGAAGCCTTTGTGGTTAAGGGTTTGGCTCGAGATTGTGATAATCCTTGTTACAGTGGGATATCTGTGGTATTGATTTTTCAGGTGAAAAGCAATGTCAAGCAATTCAAAAATGGAGATCGAGAAGTTTAATGGGAAATTTTTTGAGCTGTTGAAACTCAATATGGAAGATTTGTTGGTGGACATAGATCAGTGGATCGTAGTATATCTAGGTACTCCACCTACAGGAACTTTAGCAGATGACTGGAAAAAGTTGGATCAGAAGGTGAAGAGCACAATCCGACTTTGTCTCTTAGATTCAGTATTATTAAATCTGTCAGAGGAAGCTACAACCAAGGATTTATGGGATAAGTTTGGGGATTTGTATCAATCTAAGTCCCTATTAAATAAAATATTCTTGAGAAATAAGTTGTATAACCTGAGGATGAGATACGAAGACTCGGTGGCAGAGCATTTGAATGCCTTCAATACCGTGGTAAGTTAGTTAGTATCTACTGAGATTAAAATTTTATATAAAAATAAGTGTATCAGTTTATTGTGTTCTTTATCAGACTCATGGGATAGTCTGGTTGTGGCCATAGGTAGTAATACAACTTCCTTGAAGTTTGATGAAGTGGTCTCATCCTTATTGTCGGAGGAGATGAGACAAAAGAATATGGAAGGACAGAGCACATATGCATTATTTGCAAGAGGACTCTCTCAGGAAATAAATAGATCTAAGTTCTTAAGTGGGAGATCTAAGAATAAGGGTAGATCTAAATCTCTTGAAAAGTTTGTAAAGGTATGTTGGAGATGTAGATCCAAATTTGAGAAAAACAAGGTATCTGAAGAATCTCCTTCTACAAAAGAAAAGACCTCCAAGGAAGGAGGGGATGTGTACTTGGATTATTCAAGCACACATGCAGATAATGAGGAATGGTTGGTTGAATCAGGTGCATCCTTTCATATGAATCCCCATAGGGAGTGGTTCTATGAATATGAAAGGTATGATGGAGGTAATGTTTTCCTAGGTGATGACTCGAAAAACATAATCATAGGTCAAGGAAAATTCAAGTTGAGGCTCATAGATGGAAGGATTAGAACACTACCTGGTGTTCTGCACATCCCAAGATTGGCCATAAATTTGATTTTTGTAAGAAAAATGGATGATGCAGGGGTAAAGAAAATATTTGAAAAGGAAACCTCTAGAATGGTTCAAGGAGTAATGGTGTTGTTGAAGGGAGTTCAGTTTGGAACTTTGTATAAGCTACAAGGAAGCACTATTAGCGATGGGTGTAATAGTTCCATTGTTCCTAATATTAGAGTTGAAGAAGAAATAACTCCTACAATCTCTGGAGAAAAGGTTATGTTGTGGCATCAAAGACCAGGGCATATCAGAGAGAAGGGTCTTTGACTACTACACGGTAAGGGTATGTTTGAAGGTATGTCTATCTACTCTATGGATTTTGATTTCTGTGAACATTGTGTATATGGGAAGCATAATCAGGAAATATTCCCCTCTGGTGCAATGAGGACAGAATGAATTTTACAACTAGTTCACAGTGATGTTTTTGGACTTATGTCGGTCCCATCACTGGGAAAATCTGTGTACTATGTCTCATTTATAGATGACTTCTCGAGGAATACTTGGATATATTTCCTCAGGAAGAAATCTGAAGTCTTTGACAGGTTTAAAGAGTTTAAGAATCTTGATGAGAATCAAATAGAGAAAATAATTAAGGTGTTGAGGACAGATAATGGCGGAGATTTCTACGGGAATGAATTTGAAGAATTCTATAAGAACTGCGATATAGAAAGGAATAAGACTACTCCATATACATCTCAACAGAATGGAGTTGCAGAAAGGTTGAACAAGAAGATGATGGAAAACGAAAGGTGCATGCTCAGTGGTGTTGGGTTAGGGAAAGAATTCATGGAAGAGGCAGTGGGTATTGCATGTTACCTGGTCATTAGATCACCCTCATCAACGATGGATGAAAATACTCCACAAGAGGTATGGAATGGTAAGAAACCTTCTCTCACACATCTCAAGGTATTTGGATGTGATGCATATGTTCATGTTCCAAATGGAAACAAGAGTAAGCTAGATAAGAAGGATGAAAAGTGTATCTTTATTGGATATAAAGATGGTCTCAAAGGTTATAATCTTTGGAACCCAGAAACTAAAAAGGTAGTGTATAGCCGAGATGTGGTATTTAGAGAAATTAAGGATGTTGTTAAATAAGAAGTCCTACCAAGTAAGGAAGAACCGAAGAAAATAGAGTTTGATTTAAAGGATGATGAATCAGACTCTACAGAAGAACATGAATAATAAGAAGAAGATCCTCATACTCCAGTATTAAGGAGATCGGTTCGAGAGAGAAGGATACCATAAAGGTATACTCCATCTGATTTTCGTTCAATTTTTTCTTTGTCTATTACTGATGATGATCCTAGAACTGTCAGGGAGGCAGTGGATTCAGAGGATGGAAATCTCTGGAAAAAGGCCATGGATGAAGAAATGGTAGCCTTGGATAAGAATGAGGCTTGGGATCTAGTGGAGTTTTCGAATGGAAGAAATCCCATTGGGAGAAAATGGGTATTTAAAAAGAAGCTGAATGCAGAAGAAAAAGTGGAGAAATACAAAGCTCGGTTAGTAGAAAAGGGTTATTCGGAGGTTGAGGGAATTGATTTTGGCAATATTTTTTCTCCTATTGCCAAGTTAACCTTTATAAGATTTATGTTATCTGTTGTTGTTGCATTTGATTTTGAAGTAGAACACATGGATGTGAAGACACCATTACTACATGGGGATCTCGAAGAAGAAATCTATATGAAGCAACCAGAAGGATTTGTTGTAAAGGGAAAGAAGGAGTTGGTATGCAAGCTGAAAAATTCCCTATATGGTTTAAAACAATGACCAAGGATGTGGTATCAAAAATTTGATAGTTATATGTTAGGACTTGGTTTCACAAGAAGCAAAGAGGATCATTGTGTGCATTTTAAATTAATTGGTGATCATTTGATTTATTTGGTCTTGTATGTGGATGACATGTTGTTGATAGGAAACAACAAGGATATTATCCAGGATGTGAAAACTCAGTTGTCCTCTAAATTTGACATGAAGGATCTCGGTGCTTAAAATTTCATTTTGGGCATGGAAATTAAAAGAGATGGGAAAAAGAGGAAAATTTGGTTAAATAAGAGAAAATATGTCGAGACAATATTGTAGAGGTTTAATATGCATGAATATAAACTGGTTAGGGTTCCTATTCATGTTGGTGTAAAGTTATATTCGAATTAGTGCCCCAAGACATAGGAAGATGAGGATGACATGTCTCGTGTTCCATATGTGAGTGTAGTTGGAAGTTTTATGTATATAATGGTATGTACTAGACTAGACATTGCACATGCAGTGGGAGTTTTGAGCAGGTATATGTCAAAACCATGGAAGTTGCATTGGACAACAGTAAAAATGGTTTTCAAGTATTTGCATGGCACTACTAACTATGGATTGTGATACCAAGGAAGACTGGGATTGGACAGAGTGTTGGATATACATGGCCTTGTGGATGTAGACTGGGCAGAAGATCTGGATCGTAGGAGATTTACAAGTGGGTATGTGTTTCACCTATTTGGAGGAGCAATAAGTTGGATGAGAAAAATACATGTTGTAGTGGCACTTTCAACTACAAAAGATAACTACATGGCAACCACTCATGCAAGTAAGGAAGAAGTATGGTTACAAATATTGTGGTTAGGTATTGGTTTGGTAAAACAAACTGTAAGGATAGATTGTGAGAGTCAGAGTGCAATTTTTCTGGCAAAGAACCCGACTTATCATTCAAAGATAAAGCATATTGATATTCAATATCACTTTTTGAGAGACATGGTTGAAGAAAAGAAAGTGTTTTTGATGAAGGTGGACACTTTGAAGAATGTTGTAGATTCATTAAAAAAAACTGTGAGCACTAAGAAGTTCTCTTGGTGTAGAGGATCCATGAGCATTTTTTCCCTGGATTGTTGACTATTTAACCTTGTAACCCCATGTATGCAAAGAAAACAACAAGTGGGATAAAGTTGGGTATGTGTTATATTCTTTGCGCCCAGGGGGGTTTGAGGGGGGGGCGCTAGGGGCCCCCTTGGGGGGTGTAGGGGGAAGCACCCCCGAGAATTTTTTTTCCTCGAGAAATGTGTCACATTTTTGGGTGGTTTTTTGGTACATGTTTTTTTGTCGATGGTTTTCTATTTTTTGTTAAGGAATTAGGGTTGTTGACTAATCCAGGTCATTGGATTAGGGTTTTGGATTCTGCTAGCTCCTATATGTATATTTTATTGTAAACAATGTATCACTATGAATGAATATAAAATATGTTGGTTTTTTCGGTTTGGGCTTCCAGGGGAAAAATCTCTATGTAATGTTTGTATTTTACATTGTATCTTTTATGTTGTTTTACTGAAAATCTATTTGCAGTAAATATTGTACAAGGTTAAAATATAAACTCTGTTTTCCATTTTTAACACATTACCTGATGTCCCACCTATCCTTTTTTGTTGCATTTCCCCTCTAAGGATAACACCAACAACATCAACAAATTTTAAAGTGTTTGAACTAGAGATAGAGTTACTTACATCCATGACCAAGCCGTTCCAAATTTTTTGCAATGAGCACAAGATTAGAAGAGCCCCGACCTCATCATCAAAGTCCACTTTTACAGAACTTAGTTGATTAGTGACCGTATTAAATTCATTTAAATGATCTGCAACAGACCCACCTTATGACATCTTCATATTAAATAATCTCTTCATTATAAATACCTTATTGGACGCCGAGGTTTTTTCATACAATTTATCCAATGCATTCATCAACTCCTTTGTTTTCTTTTCTTTCAAAATATTGAAAGCCACCGACGCTTCCAGGCTTAGTCGTATCATTCCTAGTCTGTCAATAACCTCCCATTTTTCATCCTTCATGACTGTCAGCTTCTTTTTTATTCCACCTAGTGGTAGGAATAGATCATTTTGATATAAATAATCTTCCATCTACATCTTCCATAACTGGTAGTTTTGGCCATTAAATTTCTCGACCCTAAACTTTCCATCTTCCGCCATTTCTCCCACTCAAACCAAGAACCCTCTTTTCCTGTGAGTTACCTTTCGCTCCAATACCATTTGTTGGAAAAAAATGATCACAAAGTAATAAAATACAAATGTGGAAATAAAACACAAAAGATACATAATACAATAGAGACACATATATACATGGTTCACCCAGTGTGGGCTACATCCACCAGAGAAATTGCTAGGTCCTTCCTTGTTATTATCCAACAAAATGAAGGGATACAACCTACAACACACCCACTGTAACTTCCTCTTATTTATCTCACAATCTCCTCTCACAGAATACAATAGTCGCAATGATGCACATCCACAATACAATTCCCTCATAAAAGAGGGTTTCCTTCTAGGGAGAAAAACCCTAACATACCTTCTACCATCAGATCTGCGACCTTATAATGAATGGTCCATATTTACTATGAAATTACAATATACATTTACGAGGTATTTTTTCCTTCAAGGGCCCTCTTTCCCTCAGACCCCCCAGCACAGGGGATGATCCCCCCAGACCCCGCATGGATGCGTGTGCAATATTTAAGGGTTTATAGTCTTCATGGGGTATAAACATGGCTGGAAACAAAGACCTATGAATGAGGATGATAATCAGGCTCCACAACCAACACTTTGGATGCAGGATAAGAAGAAATGTCTCTTTCATACTCTTGTTATTCATGTTATTCTATATGGGTGTGAAGTCTAGGGATGCAATATCTCTCGTGAATCTTGGATGAAGATAGAACAAATCCAAAAGAATTTTACAACATATAATCTGAAAATTAAAGGAAATATGCCCTGTTCCATCCTCCTCTTAGAATCAAGCCTTTCCCCCATTGAGACCTTGACTATGATTAGACACCTAATTATAAGAACAAGTTAAACAGCATGGAATATGAGAGGCTTCCTAAAAGTTCTTAAAAATCTAGTTGTAACCACCTTCGACACCATTTTGCAGAATAAGGATGCTATTAAAAATATCATTAAATCAAAATTTAAGGAGAAAATGAGGTGTGATAAAGAGTTAGAGGAAAAAAATTAAAGTATTATAAGGATGTAATCAATCCTAATCTAGAAGATCAAAATTATCTATATTTTTTGACAAGTGTAAAGAAAAAAATAATCCTTGCTAAGATAAGAACAAATTCTCACGAGCTCGATAGTGAAACTGGGCGTTGGTCAATTCCTAAAACACCCTGGGATAAAAGAGTGTGACACCTTTGTGACACTAAGAAGTTTGAAGATGTAAAACACTTTCTCTTAATTGGATAATCCTCAACATTATTAATATGGAATAGGAAATGTTAAAAAGGTTTAAATTAAGTTTATTAGGATTCTCGTTGAAATTAGGTTTATTAGGATTCTCCGTAATTCAATAACTAGCCTAGATCCATCTTAATTCTAGATTTATCAAGCATAGAGAGGGATCAAATATATCTTAATTTTGGATTTATCAAGCACCGAGAGGAATCAAATATCTTGAGGTGAAAACCTTTTTTGGAGTGGAAAACTTGAGGAAAGGTTGCACCTCGAGAGATTTGATCCCTCTTGGCACTTGATAGATCCAAAATCAAGATGGATCTAGGATGTTTATTATTATTTAAGTTAATATAAATCTAGGATGGTTATTATTATTAAAGTTAAGATGGATCTAGGCTGGTTATTTTCTTTTTTTATAAACTAGTATATTATAATTCCTTAAAAAAAGTTGGTATCCATACATATATCAAATAACTTGGTGCATGGCCTACCAACAAGGGAAACTATAACCAACACTAGGTCCCATTTGTTTTCTAATACCTTCTATGAGGGCCAAAAATAACATGTCCAAGTCCACTAAATGTTTTACAAAGTATGCCCAGATACATAGGAGTCCTGCAGACAAAAAGATCTATGAAAAAAGACAAAGAAAATCCATATTTGAAGAGCTCGAGTCATGCACCATATTGTTCACTTCCACCAGCAAAAAGAGGAGGAATTTTCCATGGAAGGGTAGAGGAATAAGATTGACGACATTGTGGGCAATGCTGATGAATTGGATCGACTGAAAGTGATTCATAACGTGTAGCCAATCTTCGATCTATCATCTCCTATCAGAAATGTTGGTTTGTAATATCCCTCCAGATGTTGAAAATTAATTTTGAAGTTGATCCTTAGAGAACATGAAGGGAGAGTCTTGTGCTCCTTGCATAGAGGTGCCTTCTCCTCTTGATTGAGAATCGCTGCCAACCTAGGAAATATGAGCTAGAGTAGTGGACTATTTTCATTGAGTAATTATCACTGGAGCCGGTCTGGTGTCATTAACATATCCCTGGCTATGAGCTGGCTACATCTCCTCCTCCTCCATAATGGCATAACCCAAAGATTCTTCATCATGATGGTTTACCCCAGTGTCTTTCAATTCAGTCGAAGGGGAAGAGAATGGGTGGGTAGGACTAGAAACACTAGAATATGGAGAAGGAGAATGAGGACTATTAGTGATGTTGAGAAAAGAACCTGGACCATGCCGATATTTACCTCTTTCCCGAGGCATGGTGTAGGGAGATAACTAGAGAATCCAAATGAAGAAACAAAGGAGATTAATAAGAGAAAATAAACAAGAGGTTGTTGAAGATAACACAATTTTATGGCTTGGCGCTAATGGAGAAAGATTTTGAGGCTTCATAGAAATGGGACAGTTTTTCAGGTGGTTCTAGGCTGTAAAGGACTCCATTAAATAAGTGTAATCACATTTCAAATCTGTAGTAACCAGATTGGAAACACACATCCTCAATGAGATCCAAAACATTAAAATTGGCATGAGTTGATAATCGCGGAGGAGAGACCCCATATAAATGCACTTCCTCGGAGATGGAACTTGAGAACAATTGTATTAATAATAATAATAATAATAATAATAATAATAATCTATTTTTAAGGTCATGACCAATCCAAAAACCAAATCGTTGTATGAGATCCCCTTGTTTGTGGGACAAGGTACCCCCTCCCAACGATTTGACTAGTAAAGTCTACGGAGGTATACATACCCTAACCCCCTTTGGATTTGAACTTGTAACCTCTTAGGAGGAAACATATGTTCTTAACCATTAGGCCCACTCAAGTTGTTCTTAACCATTAATATCATGTTGCACTAGGTATCACAAGCTGGTTATTATTATTATTATTATTATTACAAGAATTCTAATCTAGAGTTAAGATGGATGTAGGCTAGTTATTATTATTATTATTATTAATTATTGGTACTAATATTATTATTACTAATATTATGTATTATTAATATCTTTAATATTCTTTATTGTATTATTATTATTTATTAATATTAATATTAACACTAATATTATTAATATTTATTATATTTATTTGTATTATTGTTATTATTATTATAATTATTACAATTATATCTATTTATTTATTATTAATAGTCAAGAACCATCTTAATTATGGATCTTTCAAGACCCAAAGGGAACAAATCTCTTTAAGTGCAAAACTCGAGGAAAGGTTAAAAGTTTGCACCTCGAGAGATTTGATCCATCTTAGAGCTTATCCCAAGTTCAAATGGATCTTGGTTGGTTATTATTATTATTATTTATTATATTATTATTGTTTATTATTTTTAATATTATTATTATTATTATTATATTTGTTTATTTATTATTATATATATAATATTAATTTTTTATTATTATATTTGTCTAAATATAATCTCTTTGGATTTGACAATTAACAATTATTATTATTATTATAGTAATATTTATTTATTGTTTATTTATTTATATTATTATTATTATATTTGTTTATTTATTATTACCAACCTAGATCCATCTTAATTCTAGATATTAAGCACCTAGAGGGATCAAATCTCTCTAGGTGAAAACCTTTTTTAGAGTGCAAAACTTGAGGAAAGGTTAGAGGTTTTCACCTAGATAGATTTGATCCCTCTTAATGCTTGATAGATCCATAGTTAAAACACGGATCTAGGCTGGTTATTATTATTATTGTTTATTA
>ML801956.1:80591-95163 GCA_009831015.1 Picea engelmannii | reverse complement strand
CGTGTTCTCTAACAACTAAAATCCTTCTAGTTATTCAATGTAGACTTCTTCTTCAAGTTCCCCATTCAGAAAAGCTAATTTTACATCCATCTGATATACTTTAACTTTTTTAGAGCATGCATAAGTTAAAAACAAATAGATTGCTTCCATTATGGAAACTGGGGAAAATGTCTGTTCAAAGTTGATTCCTTCAATCTGTGCATATCCTTTACATACCAGTCTAGCTTTGTTTCTTGTAACCTATCCATATTCATTAAATTTATTCCTGAAAACCCATTTTGTGCCCATCACATTCTTATTCTTTGGTCTTGGAACCAATTCCCAAGTGCCATTTTTCTCTATTTGATCCAATTCTTCATCCATGGATGTATTCCAAAATTCATCTTTGCTGGCTTCTTCAAAACAATTTGGTTCAATTGTAGATAAGAGTGCCAGGTGTGTTTTTTCTGGTGACCGAAGTTTTCTTCTAGTCTCAATTCCTGCATCTTTGTTCTCGAAAATTTGATCTGAAGGATGATTCTTCTGTACTCGTTTACTGGGTGTCTTTGGAGACACTTGTTGAACTTTCTCTTCTTCTTTTGTCATATTTTCTTCATCTTACTCTTCTAATTCTTTTTCATCTTCTTCTTCGAAAAGTTGTTCCATTGATTTGTTTTCTTCTTCCTTTTATTTTGGTTTTCCTGTTTCATCAATTGTTACGTTGATGCTTTCCACAACTTTGTTTAATTTTAGATTGTAACACTTGTGTGCTTTCCTTGTACTTGAGTAACCAACAAGTATTCCTTTGTCCACAAGAGATTCAAACTTTCCCATTCTTCCATCTTCTCTTTTGATGTAGCATTTGCTTCCAAAAACTCTGAAGTGCTTCACATTTGCTGGTCTTCCTTTCCATAGCTCGTAGGGAGTTTTATCAATGTTGTTTCTGGGCATTAATCTGTTTTGAATGTGAACTGTTGTATGCACTGCCTGTGTCCAAAATATATCTGTCAATTTGGGATCCATTATCATTGTTCGATCCATTTCCTTTACTATCTTGTTCTTTCTTTCAACAACTTCAATCTGTTGAGGTGTCCTAGCAACATATAATTTCCTTTTTATTCCATGACTGTTGCAGTAGTCCATAAATTATTTTGAAGTGAACTCTCCTCCATTATCAGATCTCAAGCATTTGATTGTTGAAACCATCTCATTTTCACCCATTTCCTTGTAGATATTGAAGTTTTCAAAAGCTTCTGACTTGTTCTTGAGAAAGCAAACTACAGTCAATCTTGTATAAGCATGAACTAATAACATAAAGTATCTCTTACCTTTTAATCCCTTTGTTGTAGTTTGTCCAACTAGATCAGTGTGCACAACCAATGGTCTTGTTGTTGAATATTCCTTTGATTTGAACCTGGTCCTTGTTTTCTTTCTTTTTTGACAATGCTTGCATAAAGTGTTGGTTGGTTTCGTGGTCTGGGACATTTCTCTGACTGCTTCTCTTTTGCTAATCTTAACAAGGTTATCAAAATGCATGTGACCCAGTCTTCTGTGCCATAGTCAAATTTCATCTTCCTTTCCTAGAAAACACTTTTCATTTCCAATTTCACTTAATACATATATGTTGTTTGAAGTTTTTGCAGCTGTACCGACCAATTTCCTTGAACCTTGTTTTCTTATCTCACACTTTTTTGAATCAAAAGTAACTTTTTGAACTTGGTCACACATTTGATTCACACTTAGAATATTATGTTTCATATCTTCTACCAGTAGAACATTTTGTGCTTTTTCATTCTTATTCCCATTCAGACTGTTCCTTCTCCAATGATTTTGGCTGAATTATCGTTTCCGAAGGAGACTGATCCATTTTTTTCCTTTCGTAATGTAAGAAAATTGGCTTTATCACCTGTCATGTGTTTTGAACACTCACTGTCAACATACCAACTGTGTTTCTTCTACTTATCCTGTTGAGCGACTGTGCATTCTTCATTGTTATACTGATCTTGCTTTCTTATCCATGTCATTTTTTGAGGTTCTTGTCTGTGACTGTTGTTATTCTATTGAGGTTCTTTAGGAGGGGCTGTCATTCTGCAATCTTTGGCCATGTGTCCAAAGTTGTTACATTTCTAACATTCCACTTCAGTGCTCAAGGATTCAAACCCATTGTAAATTCTTCTTTGTGTTTCACTAGGTCTTCTTGAATAACCCCTTTGTGTATGACTCTCAAAGTTGTTATTGTTCCTGTTGTGAGCTCTGCAATTTATAGCTTTATGTCCAAAATTATTACATGCATAACATAAACCAAAAAATATAGTTTGATACCTGGGAGTTGAAGATCTTTTGAAAGGAGGTGCTCTTATGAATCCTTCTTCTTCTTGAGGCCTATACGTCTGTTGTTGATTTTGAAATATGAATATTCTTGGTGGAGGAGTGTCCCTGTAATATTCCTTGTATATCTTCCTGTCCCCTTTGATTGTTTATGCATAACTTTTTGGATTTGTTTCTTGCTCTGTTGTTTTGGTTCTTGATCCCTTTTCTATCTGATTGTATCCAAGTCCAGACTTTTGAACATGAGATTTTTTATTGCTGATAATGTCATCCAAAACTTTTGAGTTATTATGCATATTTTTATTTTGAATATCCTTTCCTAATGTGACAATCTCTGCTTCCAAGTTTCTGATGATCCTGTCCTTTTCTTCTAGATGTTATTTGAGTTCTTCTTCAATTCTTTTATCTTCTTCTATTTGAACTTTCAATTTTGTGATCATTTTTTCTAGTTCTTGAGTGTCTTCCTTTCTGTCTAGTTCTGCTTGTAGTTTATTGTTCTTGTTCTTTTCTCTTTTGATAACTTCTATGGCACACATTAATTCTTCTCAAAAGTCAACTTATCCCTCTTCAATTTCTTCTTCGACTTCTTCATATTCTTTTTTGGAGTCTTCTTTGTCAGAGTCTTTTACTGCCATGAATAGAACTCTTCCTATCTCACTATCACTTAATTCATCTTCATCTGATGAGGAGATGTCTTCTTTGATGCATAAACTTTTATTGAAATATTTCTTTGTAGTTATTTTTCCTTTATATGTGTGTTTACCTTTTGAGTAGCTTTCATCATTTCTCTTTTTCTTATGAGGACATTTGTTAGCAAAATGACCAATACCATCACAATTAAAACAAATTAAAGGAAGCTTACCTCTATACCTACCATTGGTTCCCTTGTTCAGTCTTTTGACAAAGTTTTTGCCACTTCTTCATCATCTTCCGAGATGTCACTACTGCTGCTATATTCTTCTTGTTCCTTTTTCTTTTGATTTTATCTTTTGGATGCTTTGAAGGATGCTTCTTTTACATCTGGATTTTCCTGTTCAGTTCTCATCTCATATGCTGTGAAGATTCCATGCATTTCGTCCATGCTTATTGAGTGTAGATTCAATATTTCTTCTAAGGTTGATATGTTAGGGTTGAATCTCATAGGAAGATATCTTAGTACCTTTTGAAAAATTACAGATTCTTCTATTTCTTCTCCCAATCCTATGATTTCATTCACTATTTCATCGAATCATAAGAAGTAGGCTGGGAGATCTTCATCTTCCTTCATTTTTAGTTGTTCGAACCGACCTCTGTAATTTTGAACTTTTGTTGCTTTGACTTTTGAATCTTCTTCATAAATATTTCAAATCTTGTCCCAAATATCTTTAGAAAATTTACAATGTGCAACTTTGGTGACTACCATATCACTGAGACCATTCAAAAGTGCATTTTTGGCTTTGGAATTATTCTCACCGAGTTTCACTACTTTGTCATTTGTTGGTGGAACTGATGGTGTTGTGTATCCATCTACAATTGATTTCCAAACTTGAAATCCCTGTGCCTGTATATATGTCTTCATTCTTATGCTCCAAAACACATACTTCTTTCCATTAAATTATGGTATTCCATTTTTATACGAGTTGGTACTCTCCATGATCTACCTTTCAGTGGTTAAATTGATTTCTAAAGAAACCTTCTCTAATACCAATTGTTGGATTACTGAGAGGGGGGGGGGATGAATCAGTAATAGCATAATTATAATCCTTTTTCTTCAAATGTCATATCGATGTAGAATTATTATCCAATGATGAGCAATAAGAAATAAACAATCACACACATACACAGTACACCAATGTTTTACATGGAAACCGAAATCAGGAGAAAACCACATAATGCTTTTTCTTATATGTCTTGAAGAATTACATTCATTGGAAGCACCAACTTCCTTTGTTTTCCATCTTCAACTAGAAGGAGGCTCCAATCCCTTGGTTTCTCAGGCTACAACCTGAGGGAAACTCCAAATCCCCAATTCTCTTTCTACAACTAGAAGGAGGCTACAACCCCCTATGTTCTTTGACTACAACCACCTATCCTTGCCCCTTCCAACCACCCTGAAGTAGAAGTAGAATGATGGAACCACTATCAACCCGTCACTGTGAGATATACCACCGGAAACAACATGATAAGAACTATATATCTAGGATAGTTTTCCTGACAAATTCATTGTCCTTCAACTCATTATTCCATAATTAAGCATGGGTTCTCTTACTCCACAAAGCGTCTTCTCGTGAGGGCTTTCACCATAAGGGGACCACTTTGGAGTTCATCCATATTTACTTCTTATGAACCATGACAATACAATAATGAGTCATATTTACATCAAACAATCTTAGGTCCATTACCCAAACCTTTGTGTTGCAGGGCTTTCTTCAAGGGTTGACATCAATGACAACCAACCTTAATCAATAGCTCCCTTTGCACTTTTGTTAGGAAAAACTTGGATTGAGAGAGATCAGATCCGAAGGAGATAAGAAGAGGAAGCTATAGAATAGAAAAATAAAGAATTAAGGTATTTCATGTCTAGGAGAATAGTGCGCTTAATAGAAGAACAAGAGGAAAAGTCGAAGCTACTGAGGGCCAGAGACCTAGCTGTCGAAGTTGAAAGAACACAAGAAGTCTTAAAGAGCTTATCTATGCAGAAGAGAAGAGCACCTACTCCAAAATTAGTAAAAGAAAAAGTATTACCCTCGAACCCTCTGAAAGACCCTCAACAATGTTAATTTACTATGCTAAGAGGAGATAAGAATAATAATGGAAAGAGGAATCTAGAGACATAAATCACAGGAAAGAAAGCTAGAAAGCTCAGTAAAAAGAAAGAAAAGCTAGAAAATTTGCAGGAGGTTCCAAAGAGGACTTTGTAGAAGGAAGTCTTGCAAAACTTGAACCTCGTCGGAATAGCAGAACAACGCAGACTAGAACTTCGCCATGGTGAATAAATATGACCGTTGGAGGCATCCTGACCATTAGAACGATGCTCTAGAATGGCTAGAAATACAGTTATTGTCGGAACATTCACCATTGGACCGTTGGGACTGTGCCATAACAAATGGAATTTTATTGATTGAGGCATTCCTGCCCATTGGAGGAGTCAGTTACGATGTTATTTATTTAACCTGTCAAATGTCTTATCGTGGAAAATTTTTCCAATTGTGATTATTCGAGCCCATAGAGAGCTGACTATTACCGTACTGTTCTTATTGAGATCTCGCCATCCATTTTGCTACCCTGAATATTTGTTCATTGACCCAAGATATTTGATCTCCAGCGTGTATGTCGGGTTACTTTATCATAGTAGAGAAATTTGTCGAAGATATTCTCATAGACCTCATGGCTAAGAAGGTCATGTCCATAGGAGAACAAGCTTCATCGACAAGAGAAGTGCAAGCATCCCCATCAACTGTACATCGATCAAGGCCCTCTCGAACTGCGACAGAGAAATGAACCAAGCATCGTGATGACTTGACGAATGCGAATCTCATTCCATCAATCTTGCCTGACTACATCTCACCTCTAGATGGCATGGTGAGTCATGATAGCATCTCGAGGGACTTCGAATACACATTGATCAATGCATACCTTTCGAAGGCGATACACACAGTAGGACCACAGTTGGAGAGGATTCTGACACTTAAGATCAGTGACTTCAACTTGGGAGATCGCATAAACTATGGAATTCTTGCACCACACAAGTATTTGACCAAGACAACAGGGAAGAATTTTAAGATAATCTCCTAGCCGTGGACCATGGACATCACAAGATAGATCATCCCCAATGTAATGAAGTTACCACACTTTGGTAGACATCAGGAGGTTAACACATGTGTTAAAATCATGTTGTTGTGCTTCTATGGTGGTTACCTATGGTTGGACAGGTGCATCATAGTAGATATGACACTGATACACTGGATGATCGGATTGAGAATACAAGGACCAGACCCAAAGGAATTTTACCCAGGGAGGACTACAGATCACACTCTGGAACAGACAATAAAAGATACCTATGGCGATGTGGAGAAGGGGTAGCGGGGCTATAAGGTAGCCTCCATCTAGAATGATGAAGTGCACCTAGATTTCCAGTTGATCACTGGTAATATCGTCAGGAAGAATAGGCCAATGCAGGTCATGGGGTTTGTCATCGGCGTAGCAAGAAAATTCATTGAAGGGATGCAAATGAACTAGGTGAGCTGCCTCCTCAGCCAGTTAAAGAAATATTTTCGTGAAGATTAGGATCAGGGCTATAAATTTCACTTCAGTTGGATGATGATTCTTTTTTCCTTCATTGCTTGGGAGATGGCGGAAGGAGCGACCATCCTGGAAATTGAGTCATCTGAACCACTAGCTACAAATTTCACTACGGTATGGTATTCGAGCGACATATAAAATCAATGGCAGTCAAACGCGATGTTCCAAACCTATTATTTGTAGCTAAAGAGGTCCATTGAATCTTTTCCTCACATGAAGTCGAACACTTTGCACAGATTTAGGCCACTTGCAAAGTTCCACGCAGACAGGCACTTCATCTATATCACTACACGCGAAGACAAACACAAAGAAGAGCTTTAATCATATTACAAACTCACAGAGGAGGACATGGAAGAAATAACCAAGGAATGGCCTATAGAGTTCCTTGTACCCATTGGCCAAGAAAAAATATTCGACCTTGACCTCATTAGAAGCCCTATGGTCACGCGTGAAGAATATGATGCATTCAGCAACAACAAGATGAAAAATAAGGAAGAGTTACAGGAATTCAACAGCGCATCAAAGGAAACTATACCAGACTCACCTAAAGGGGGAGGAGGTGACAAAGTAGACAAAAAAGAGGATGAAGGGGAAGAAGACAAGCAGAAGCAGGGTGAGGTAACACTGCCTAAAGATCCCCTAACAGAGACAGAATCATCCAAGAAAAGAAAGGGTTCCCTGACGAAACCTTCATCATGAAAGAAGTCAAAATCCAATAAACCTCCATTCCACATTGTTCTCATGGTGGATGACATTGACCTTATCATTTTTGTTGTATCAGATACCTCAGAGAACATCTTGCAGCGAAGCGAAGCCAAACATGAGACAATGTTTGACAGGATCGAGGCAAAGCTCAAAGGGGTACAACAGGCTCTTTATTCGATCCATGCAGTGTCTACTGCACCATTTTCAGTAGAAGTAGGAGATGAGCGTGCCCAGCTATGCAGAATAGCAGACTTGACAGAGGCTCACCTTCATCATGTTCAGAAGGAAAATGAACAGGCCATAGAGGACCTGAAGCAAGCAAAGGAGGAAGCCATAGATAAAATTCGGGTTGTGCAACAGGAAAAAGATGACCTCCAGATGAAGTTTGTAGAGGATAGAGCCCATATCCATAAGGATAAAGAACAAATGCTCATGGAGCAGATGGGAGTTAAAGAAGCAGTCACCAGAGCACTTCACTCTGTGACGGGCTTAGCACAGATGGAAGAAGAAACACCTGAGAGCCAGGTGGGGAAGCTCATTGAAGCCATTCAACAGCTCCAAGCATGAATAGAAAAAATGGAACTACAAGCCATGCTAAGCACTCTGTAGGAAGTGCGATATTAGAGAGAGGAAACTTCCAGGAGTGTAGTCAAAAGAATCAAGGCACTAGCCTTGGAATGCAAGCAACTCAACAGTCGAAGTGCGCAGACCTATGAGCACCTTGCAGAGGACCCTGAACTAAGGACATTGGATTCACAACTCTAGGAGGAAAATCAACAAGAAACAATAGTGCAAGCATAGTTGAAGCTACTGTCACTGGTCAATAGGATGAAAAGGTCATAGGAATAACGCATAGTTCAAAAACAGGTCCATGCCATCCAGAGTAAAGTCATGGACATGGCCTAGAGGCTCCAGCCATTGCAGGATGAAGCTTTCACACTTTTTGAGGATATTGAAGGACAAGGTGTACAACTAGAACAAGTAGTCACCATGATAGAACAACGCTTGGAAGGACCAGTGACTGAGAAAGTTATTCAAGAGTTCATCGAGTAGGAGTCTCCAACGAAGTAGTAGGTTGAGGCAACTCAAGCCAAGATCAATGCCTTCCAGGCAGAGTTACCCAGATCATAGTGACTCTGGATGAGTCACAATTGAGTGTTGGGGGCATGTTGGCCCTTGACCAGGTTTTGTGGAAATGCTGGTCATGTTTGACCAATTGTGGGGACTTCGACAGGCTGGTCAAATACGAAGTGCCAAGTGAAGCGGAGATCGCGGGATATCACCCCCTTTTGTGGGATTTTTAGGTTTAGGGTATATTTAATGGGTATGGGATGTCCGCCCATGGGTCTTACACATGCTTAGGTCCCTTTTTTAATGTATAAATAGATATCTACGCGATCTAAGAAAGACACTAGATCTAAGAGGTATGTGGTGCTAAGTGTTGTTTTGTGCTAACTGCAAGTGATGTAAGCAGTTGGATCTATGTGATTGAGTTAGCTCTGTGCATATTGTGTATTGATAAATTGTAGGGCTAAGTGCAAGTGATTGTAAGAAAGCCTCTGTGCCATGCCAAGCTCAGGGAAGGAGGATTTGGCGAGGTGCGTGCAGATCTCATGTCCTATGCGGAGTTGGTTTTGATGCTGTGTGCATGTAAGGATATTGACAAAAGATAATAATGAAGATGAATAGTTGGTGGTCATAGCCCCACGCTGGGGGTGAACCACGTATATCATGTGTTATGGTTGCTTTGTGTGATTGATGTGATTTATGCTTAGTTATGTCATCTTTATGTATGCTAGATGCATCTGATATAATAGCTTAGTTCTTAGTAATGTGAATGAATGCTAGATCTACTCTATTTCTATGTGCTAAGTGATTGGGTGTGTTAGATCTTGTTGAATACTGCGCTACCCTGTAAGTAGGGTTTTACCTGCGATGTGAATGAGGGTTAAATGCTAATGAATGTTAACTGCTAAGTGATTTGTTAAGTACTGTGATCACAATTCTGTTTCCCATCTAGGTTGCAAACATTTGAGTCCTGCAACCCCCCTTGTCTCTACATCAGGTGAGAATTCATCTGCTTCGCAGGTGTTTCTGAAAGGGTCAGTAGTTAGGGTTTTGTTGGTGCGTTGTTGAAGCTTTGAACCTTGAGTGTGCCCCTGTGCCAACACCATGCCTTGTCTTTCTTTGCCATGACTTTCCTTTCCATGCCATGCCATGTCATGCATTGCCTTGCCTTGCCATGCCATGCCATGCATTTCCTTGCCTTTCCATGCCATTCCATGCCATGCCTTGTCATTCCATGCCTTGCCTTTCCATGCCATGTCATGTCATTCCTTTCCATTTCATGCCATGCCTTGCCATGTCATACCATGCCTTGCCTTTCCATGTCATGTCATTCCATCCGATGCCATGTCATGCCTTTCCTTTCTATGCCCCGCCTTGCCTTTTTGTGCCCTACCTTGCCTTGCCATTCCATGCCATGCCTTGCCTTGCCATGCCATGCCTTTCATTTCCTTTCCTTTCCATGCCATGGCATGCATTTCATTTCCTTTACATGTGTTTCCATGCTATGACATGTCATTTCATGCCATGCCTTTTCATTCCTTGCCATGCCATGCCATGTCTTGCCTTTCCTTGCCTTAACAAGCCATGGATTTACTTTCCATTCCATGCCATGCCATGCCTTGCATTTCCATGCCATGCCTTGCATTTCCATTCCATGCCATGCCATGCCTTGCCATGCCTTGCCTCACCATGCCATTCCATTACATGCCATGCCTTTCCTTTCCATTCCATGCAATACCATCCAATGCATTACCTTGTTATTCCATGCCTTATCTTTCCATGCCATGTGATGCATTGAATTTCCATGCCATGCCATGACATGCCTTGAATTTCCTTTCCTTTCCATGCCATGCCTTGCATTTCCTTGTAATTCCATGCTCTGTCATCCCATGCCTTTCCATGCCTTGCCTTGTTAATCCATGCTTTTCCTTGCCTTTCTTTGCCATGTCATTTGTTTCGATGTCATGCCTTTCCATGTCTTACATTGTCATTCCATACCATGCCATGACATTCATTTCCTGGACATGCCTTGCCTTTCCATCCCATTTCTTTCCTTTCCATGGAATGCCTTTCCTTTCCATGCCATGCCATTCCATTCCTTGCATTTCCTTTCCTTTCCATCCCATGACATGCCATGCCATTCCATGCCATGCCTTTCCATGCCATTCCATGCCATGCCATACCTTTTCATTCCATGTCATGCCTTGCATTTCCTTTCCTTCCCATGCCATGCCTTGCATTTCCTTTCCTTTCCATGCCATGCCATGTATTTCCTTTCCTTTCCATGCCATGCCATGCCATGCCATAACTTGCATTGCCTTGCCTTGTCATGTCATGCCATGCCTTTCCTTACCTTGTCATGTCATTCCATGCCATGCATTTCCATGCCTTCCCTTCCCTTCCCAATCCATGATTTCCTTGTCATTCCATGCCATTCCTTTACTTTCCATTCCATGCCTTTCCATTCCTTTCATTTCCATGCCATGCCATACCATACCATGCCTTTCCTTGACATGCCATTCCATGTCTTTCCTTTCCATACTATGCCTTGCCTTGCCATGCCATGCCTTTCATTTCCTTGTCTTTCCATGCCATGTCCATCCTTTCCGTTCCATGTTGTTCCATGCCATGCCTTGCCATACCATTCCATGCATTTCCATTCCATGCCTTGCCTTTCTATTCCATGCCATACCTTTGATTGCCTTGCCTTGCCATGTCATGCCATGTCATGCCTTGTATTTCTTTTCCATGCCTTGCCATGAAATTCCTTGCCTTGCCTTGCCATGCCATGCCATGTCATGTCATGCCATGCCTTGCGATGCCATACCATGTCATGTCATGCCATGCCTTGCGATGCCATGCCATGCCTTTCCTTTCCTTTCCTTGCTAAGCCATGCCTTGCCTTTCCTTGCATTTCCAAGCCATGCCTTTCCTTTCCATGCCATACCATTCCATGTCACCTTTCCATGCCATTCCTTCCCTTTCCATGGCATGTCATGCCATGTCTTTCCATGCCATACCTTGCCTTGCCATGACATGCCATGCATTGCCTTGACATGCCTTTCCTTGCCATGCCATTTCATTCCTTTCCATGTCATGAATTGCCTTGTCTTTCCATGCCTTGGTATGCCATGCCTTTCCTTTCCTTGAATTTCCATGCCATGGTATGCCATGCCTTTCCTTGCCTTGAATTTTCATGCCATGGTATTCCATGCCTTTCCTTGCCTTGAATTTCCATTCCATTCCTTGCCTGGAATTTCCATGCCATGTATTTCCTTGACTTTCCATGCCATGCCTTGCATTACCTTGTGTTGCATTGCCTTTCCTTGCCTTGCCTTGCCTTGCCTTGGCTAACCACAATTCATCTAAAAGGTACTTTCATTATGCTATTCATAAAACTAATTGTTTGTAAAAATATAGTTATTTTCATCGTTAGAGAGAATTTGTTTTCAAGTTAATTTAATAAAAACAATAATGGCATTCATGTATATACCTTTTTGTTTCCTTAAAAAAAATAATTCTTGTACTAAATGAACAAGTTTAATACCTAAAAATTACAATCAAAGGATTCATTAAGCATGGAATTCTACAACTTATTATCTCATCTATCTTAGATAAAATACGTGCATGAGAAATTCAATGTAGTAACATAAGCTCTCTTTATTCATATATCTTATGTATCTTCATAGTTGTGAAACATGGATTATCATAATTAATAGGATTATCTTAGGCATCTTTTGTATTGCATGAAAAACAACATAACTTCAAGGCCTTATTTAAAATCAAATAAATACAAACTAATCTTTCAACTCAATAACTTTTATAACAAGATCTAGTACGTATACCTAGACCTAGACCTTTCCTTGCCTTTCCATGTCTAGCTTTTCTTAGCCTTGTCATGTCTTGCCTTGCCTTGCCTTTCCTTAATGCATTGCCTTGCATTTCATTTCCTTGCATTTCCATACCTAGACCTAGACATATACCTAGACATTTCCTTGCTATGCATTTCCTTTTCATGCCTTGTATTGCCATAGTCTAGGTCATGGTATAGGTTATGGTCTATGTCATGGTATAGGTCATGGTAATGGTGTAGGTATAGGTATTTGTCTACGTCTAGGTATATTTCATGGTCATGGTTTAGGTCTAGGTCTATTACCAACATGTCCCTAAATGGCTTGAGGAGGAAAGTTTCAACTCACAATAAAAATCAAACTAACACTTGGATAGGTGAACCGTTGGTTGCATTGGATCCAAGGCACTGAGTTTTAGCTAGTGGGGCCCATCTGTTGTCATTTCCTTGCTCAGAAAAGTGTTTGTTGCAGGATCTCCAAGACTAGGGTTTTTCTCATTGAGACATAGTGTAAATTATGAACAAGAGGTTGATTTTCAAGAACATTGTGTTGGGTAATTATGGGTAGCGTGGTTGCATGGCCCTTGGCCAAATAGAAATGCAGGAGATTACAAAACTCTGTTATGATGCTTTGTTTGGATTTTATGCCCCCATACCAAATTTCCAACATGTCCCTGAATGGGTAGTCATGCCATGCCATTCCATGTCATCCCATGCCATGCCATGTCATTCCATGCCATGCCATACCATGTCATGCCATGCCTTGACATGCCATGCCATGCCATGCCTTTCCTTTTCTTGCCTTTCCAAGCCATGCCTTTACTTTGCATGACATACCGTGTCATGCCATGCCTTTCCTTTCCATGCAATTCCTTTCCATTCCATGCCATGCCATTCCTTGCCTTTCCATGCCATTCCTTGTCTTTCCATGCCACGCCTTGCCTTCCCTTTCCATGTGATTCTATGCCATGCCATGCCTTTCCTTGCCATGCCATGCCTTGCCTTGCCATGCCTTTCCTTTCCATGCCATGCCTTTCCTTGCCATTCCATGTCATTAATTTCCTTGCCTTTCCATGCCATGCCATTCCTTGCCATGTCATGAATTTTCTTGTCTTGCCATGCCTTGCCTTGTCATTCCATGCCTTTCCTTGCCTTGAATTGTCATGCCATGCCTTTCCTTGAATTTCCATGCCATGTCTTTCCTTAACTTTCCATGCCATGCCTTGCATTACCTTGTGTTGCATTTCCTTTCCTTGCATTGCATTGCCTTGCCTTTCCTTGCCTAACCACAATTCATCTAAAAGGTACTTTCAATGTGATATTCATAAAACTAATTGTTTGTAAAAATATAGTTATTTTCATTGTTAGAGAGAATTTGTTTTCAAGTTAATTAAATAAAAAAATAATGGCATTCATGTATCATACCCATTTATTTTTGCTTAAAAAAATAAAGCTTGTACTAAATGAACAAGTTTAATACCTAAAAATTACAATCAAAGGATTCATTAAGCATGTAATCCCATAACTTGTTATCTCATCTATCTTAGATAAAATACTTGCATGAGAAATTCAATGTAGTAAGATAAGCTCTCTTTATTCATATATCTTAGGTATCTTTATGGTTGTGAAACATGGATTATCATAATTAATAGGATTATCTTAGGCATCTTTTGGATTGCATGAAAAACAACATAACTTCAAGGCCTTATTTAAAATCAAAGAAATAAAAACTAATCTTTCAACTCAATAACATTTACAACAAGATCTAGCATGTAGACCTAGAGATAGACCTTTCCTTACCTTTCCATGTCTAGATTTTCTTATGCTTGTCATGTCTTGCCTTGCCTTGCATTTCCTTGCCTTCCATTGTCTTTCCTTGCAATTCCATACTTAGACCTAGACCTATACCTAGACACTTCCTTGCCTTGTCATGCCTTGTCTTGCCATAGTCTAGGTCATAGTTTAGGTTATGGTCTATGTCATTGTAAGGTAGCTAGAGAGGTAGTAGGGAGGGCCCAGAGGGCCCATAGTGATAATAGTGGAGGTCATTCAATGTAAGGTGGACTAGGTCCACTATATTATTAAATAAGATCCACTATGGTAGTTATATATAATAAATGTAAGAGGACTTCTTAGAAGGTTCTACTTCTAGAAGATTCCTCCTCTAGAATGTTCTTAGGTGATGGTAGCACTATATAAAGGGGTTTAAGAAATGTAATGAGACATGAAGAGAAATATTGTATTTGGAGTTGAATCTCATTAGGAGGAAGCCCCCTCGAAGAGGCAAGTGAACAGGAGAGGATCCCTTCCATAATAGGATCCATTGTATGGTGTTACCCTACCCTAAGGGTTTGATAGTAA
>ML801956.1:67757-78573 GCA_009831015.1 Picea engelmannii | reverse complement strand
TGGTATTGGTTCTTAACAGTCATGGTATAGTTCATGGTAATGGTGTAGTTCTAGGTATTTGTATACGTATAGGTCTAGGTATTTGTCTAGGTATAGGTCTATTTCATGGTCATGGTTTAGGTTTAGTTCTATTACCAACATGTCCCTAAATGGCTTGAGGAGGCAAGTTTCAACTCACAATAAAAATCAAACGGGGACTTGGATGGATGAAACGTCGATTGCATTGGATCCAAGTCACCAAGTTTCATCTAGTGGGGCCCATCTGTCGTTATTTCCTTTCCCGGAAAATCATTTGTTGCAGGATATTTGAGACTAGGGTTTTTCTCAATGAGACATAGCGTAAATTATGAAAAAGAGATCGATTTTCAAGAACATTGTGTTGGGTGATTATGGGTAGCATGGTCACATGGCTCTTGGCCAAATAGAAATGCAGGAGATTACAAAAGTTTGTTATGGTGCTTGGTTTGGATTTTATGCCCTCGTACCAAATTTCCAAGATGTCCCTGAATGGCTTGAGGAGGCGAGTTGCAACTTGAGATAAAACTCAAATCGAGACTAGGATGGAAAAATCGTCAGTTGCATTGGATATGAGGCACTATGTTTGAGCTAGTGGGTCCCCTTCATTGTCATTTTGTTTACTGGAAAAGCGTTTGTTGTAGGATCTTTGGGACTAGAGTTTTTCTCAATGAGGCATGGTGCAAATTCTGAACAAGAGGTCAATTTTCAAGAACATTGTGTCGGGTGATTGTGGGTAGTGTGTTCACGTGGGCATTGACCAAATAGATATGAGAGAGATTATGAAACCCCTTCATGCTACTCGGTTTGGATTTTATGCCCTTGGACCGAATTGCAAACATGTCCCTGAATCGCTTGAGTAGGCGAGTTGCAACTCTTGATAAAACTCAAACCAAGACTTGGATGAATGAATCGTCAGTTACATTGGATCCAAGACACCGATTTTCAGCTAGTGGGGCCCCTTTGTTGTCATTTCGTTGCCCAGAAAAGAGTTTGCTACAGTATCTTTGGGACTAGGGTTTTTCTTAATGAGGCATAATGAAATTCTAAACAAGAGGCCGATTGTCAAGAACATTGTTTCAGGTCATTTTGGGTAGCGTGGTCACTTGAGCATTGGCCAAATAGATATGCGAGGGATTACAGAACCCCATTATGCTTCTCGGTTTAGATTTTATGCCCCCAGACCAAATTGCCAACATGTCCCTGAATGGATTTAGGAGGCAAGTTGCAGCTCGTAATAAAACTCAAAACGAGACCTAGATGGATGAAATATCGATTGCATTAGATCCAGGTCAACGAGTTTCAACTAGTGGGTTCCCTCCATTGTCATTCCATTTCCTGAAAAAGCGTTTGTTGCAAGATCTTCGGGAATAGTGTTTTTGTCAATGAGGCACAGTCTAAATTATGAACAAGAGGTCAATTTTCAAGAACATTGTTCCAAGTGATTCTGGGTAGTGCGGTAGTGTCAGAATTGGCCAAATAGATGTGCAATATCTTACGAAACCCCATTATGCTGTTCGGTTTGGATTTTATGCCCTTAGAACAAATTGCCAACATGTACCTGAATGACTTGAGGAAGAGAGTTTCAACTAGTGATAAAAGTCACACCAGGACTGGGATGGATGAAACATCAATTGCATTAGATATAGGGAATTGGATTTCATCTAGCGGGGCCCCTTCGCTATTATTATGTTTCCCAGAAAATATTTTGTTGCAGGATCTCTTGGACTAGGGTTTTGCTTAATGAGACATAGTGCAAATTTTGAACAAGAGGTTAATTTTCAAGAGCACTATGCTAGGTGATTTTGGATAGCGTATTATTGTGGGCCTTGGCCAAACAAATGTGAAATATCTTACAGAACTCCATTATGATGCTCGGTTTGGAATTTATGCCCCCAAATCAAATTGCCAACATGTCCCTGAATCACTTGAGGAGGTGAGTTGAAACTCATGATAAAACTAAAATCGAGACTTGGATGGATGAACCATCAATTACATTATATATGTGGCACCTAGTTTCAAATATTGAGGCTCCTCCACTATCATTATGTTTCTTGGAAAAGCGTTTGTTGCATGATCTATGGGACTAGGCTTTTGCTCAATGAGGCATAGTGAAAATTCTGAACGAGAGGTCGATTTTCAAGAATACTATGCCAGGTGATTGTGGGTAGAGTGGTCAAGTGGGATTTGGACAAATAGACACATGGGAGCCTATTGAATCCCATTATGCTGCTCGGTTTGGATTTTATGCCCCCAGACCAAATTGCCAACATGTCCCTGAATATCTTGAGGAGGCGAGTTGCAACTCATGTTAAAAATAAAATTGAGATTCATATGGATGAACCATTAGTTTCATTGGATATGAGGCACCAAGTTTCAGGTAGTGGGCCCCTCTGCTATCATTCCATTTCCCTAAAAAGAGTTTTTTGCAGGATCTTCGGGATTAGGGTGTTTCTCAATGATTGCAAATTCTGAACAAGAGGTCGATTTTAAATAACATTGTGTCGGGTTATTGTGGGTAGCATGTTCATGTGGGAATTGGAAAAATAGATATGCAGGAGCTTAAAGAACCCCATTATGTTGCTCGATTTGGATTTTATAACCCCAGACCAAATTGCCAACATGTCTGTGAATGGCTTGAGGAGGTGAGTTGAAATTAGCGATAAAATTCAAAATGAGACTCAGATGGATGAAACGTCATTTGGATTGTGTTTGGGGCACTAGGTTTAAAATAGTGAGGCCCCTCTTCTATCATTACGTTTCTTGGAAAAGTGTTTGTTGCAGAATCTTCGGGACTAGGGTTTTGCTGAATGAGGAATAGTGCAAATTATGAATAATAGGTCAATTTTCAAGAACATTTTTTTGGGTGATTGTAGGTAGCCTGGTCACCTGGGAATTGACCAAAAAAACATGCAGGAGCTTACCAAACTCCATTATGTTTCTCGGTTTTGGGTTTATGCCCCCAAACCAAATTTCCAACATGTCCCTAAATGGCTTGAGGAGGCGAGTTGCAACTCATGATAAAACTTAGACCAAGACTTAGATGGACCAATTGTTGGTTGAATTGGATATGTGGTACTATTTTTTAGATAGTGGGGGCCCTCCACGGTCATTGTTTTTCACGGAAAAGTGTTTATTAAAGGATCTTTCAGACTAGGGTTTTGCTCAATGGGGCATAGTGCAAATTCTAAACAAGAGGTTGATTTTCAAGAACATTGTGCCAAGTGATTGTGGGTAGTATAGTCACATGGGCCTTGGATAAATAGATGTGTTATATCTTACATAACTTCGTTATGATGCTCAGTTTGGATTTTATGCTCCCAGACCAAATTGCTAACATGTCCTTGAATGACTTGAGGAGGCAAGTTGCAACTCATGATAAAACTCAAAATGGGACTCAGATGGACAAATCATCGATTGCATTTTATCTAGGGTACTGATTTTTAGCTAATGGGGCTCCTCCATTGTCATTTTGTTTTCCAAAAAAGCGTTTGTTGCATGATCTCCCAGACTAGGGTTTTGCTCAATGAGGCATAGTGCAAATTCTGAACAAGAGGTCAATTTTTAATAATGTTGTGGAGGGTGATTGTGAGTAGCATGGTCACATGGTAATTGGCCAAATAGATGTGTGGGATCTTACAAAACCCTATTTTGCAACTTCGTTTGGATTTTATGCCCCCAAACCAAATTGCTAACATGTCCCTGAATGACTTGAGGAGGGGAGTTGCAACTCATGATAAAAGTCAAAATGAGAGTCATATAGATGAACTATTGGTTGCATTGGATCTAGGACATGGGTTTCAGCTGGTGGGGCCCCTATGATGTCATTTTGTTTCCCAAAAAATTGTCTGTTGCAGAATCTTCAGGACTAGGGTTTTGCTCAATGAGGCATAGTGTAAATTCTAAACAAGAGGTCAATTTTCAAGAACATTGTGTCTAGTGATTGTGGGTAGCCTAGTCGCATGGGAATTCCCCAAATAGACATGTAGGATCTTACAAAACCTCATTATGCTACTCGGTTTGGATTTTATCTCCCCAGACCAAATTGCCAACATGTTCCTGAATGACTTGAGGAGGCGAGTTGCAACTCATGATAAAACTCAAACCGAGACTCAGATGGTTGGACCGTTGGTTGCATTGGATCCATGGAACCAATTTTCAACTAGTGGCCCCCCTCTACTATCATTATGTTTCCTCTAAAAGTGTTTGTTGTAGGATCTTTGGGACTAGGGATTTTTTGAAGGAGGCATAATGCAAATTATGAACAAGAGGTTGATTTTCAAGAACATTGTGAAGGGTGATTGTGGGTAGTGTGGTCTCATGATACTTGGAAAAATATATGTGTGGGAGCTTAGTAAACCCCATTATGATGTTTGGTTTTGATTTTATTCCCTTGGACCAAATTTCCAACATGTCCTTGAATGACTTGAGGAGGCGAGTTGTAACTCGAGATAACACTAAGACCGAGACTTAGATGGATGAACCATTGGTTGCATTGGAGCCAGGGCACTGGATTTCAGTTAGTGTGGGCCCTCTAGTGTAATTCCATTCCCTAGGAAATCATTTGTTGTAGGATCTCTGAGAGTAGGGTTTTACTTAGTGCTTATTACATATGTTTGAAAATTTAAGACCTTGTAAGGCTAGACAAGGCAAGGCATCACATGGAAAGGAAAGGCATCACATGGCATGGAATTGAAAGGCAAGGAATGGCTTGGAAAGGAAAGGTAAGTGAAGGCATGGGACATCATGGCGTGGCATGGAAAGGCAAGGCAAGGCATGTCATGGCATGACATGGCAATGGAAGGCATGACAAGGAAAGGAAAGGCCTAGGATGACATGGCAAGGAAAGGGAATGAAAGGCATGTCTTGGTATGGCAAGGAAAAGCATGGCATGGCAAGGAAAGGCATGGCATGGAAAGGAAAGGCATGACATGAAACATCAAGGTAAGGAATGTAAAGACATGGCATGGAAAGGCAAGATATGGCATGACATGGCATGACATGGAAAGGAAAGGCATGAAAAGACATGGAATGACAAGTCATGGCATGGAAATGAAAGTCATGACATGGAATGGCATGGCATTGCAAGGCAAGTCATGAAAAGGTATGGAAAGGCATGGAATGGAAAAACAAGGCATGACATGGCATGGAAAGGAAAGGCAATGCAAGTCATAACATGGAATGGAATGGAAAGGAACCATGGGATGGAAAGGAAAGGAATGGCATGGAAAGAAAAGGAATGGTAAGGGACTGCATGACATGGAAAGGTAGGGCATGGCAAGGGAAGAAATGGCATGGAAAAGCATGGCATAGAAAGACAAGGCATAGAATGGAAAAGGAAGGCATGGAAAGGCATGGTATGACATGGCATGGAAAGGAAAGGCATGGCATGGCATGGCAAGGCAAGGGGTTGTGAGGAATGAAATGGTATGGAATGGAAAGGAAAGACATGGAATGAAAAGGAAAATCATGGCATGGCATGGCAAGGAAAGAAAGGCAAGGGAAGTCATGGCATGGAAAGGAAAGGCATGGCATGGAAAGGCAAGGCATGGCATGGAAAGGAAATGAATGTCAAGGCATGGCATGGCATGGAAAGGAAAGGCATGGAAATTCATGGCATGACATGGCATGGAAAGACAAGGCATGGATTGGCAAGTCAATTCAAGGCAAGGAATGGGAAGGCATGGCATGGAATGTCATGGAAAGGAAATTCATGACTTGGAAAGGAAAGGCAAGGAAAGGAAATGGAAGGAAAGGGAAGGCTAAACATAGTTCTCTAACAACAAAAAAGAACAACAATATACAAGAAAACCATAACAACCATAACATGAAGCTAAAATTGCAATCATTCATAAATTTGAAATATTTGTTCAATTATTCCATTTACATACCTATGGTCATTCAAGTAGACCATCAATATCACTTATAATTATGATGGTCTCCACTAAATTCTCATGCTCAGAGTAAGGCAAGAAGTATCGTACCTATGATGATTTCTTACTTGGAATTATTTATAGTTGGAGGTTTGTACCAAAAACCAAGTTCAAAAGTGGTATACAGCTTCACTTGGTCTATAATATTGAAATACATAACCAACTTTCTTCTGTGTTCTTTCATATTATGTCATATATTCTCCTTTAATAGTGATTGATGCAATCAAAAATTGAATTCCTTCGGAGTCTGTTACTGATCGCATGAGGGTCTGCTTTCCCTATAAGAAACGTTCCAACCAATAATCAATTCCCCATTCATTACCTCTTGGTGCAACCACTGCGAATATGTTCCCTACAAAAAATAGAGTTCTAACATGTGAGTCCACTAAATGACCAAAGTATAAAACTTTGATGATAGTTGTTTAAAATTTAATAGAAGGTTTCACCGAACTTGGCAGTATGAGATATAAGACGTGATCATAATCTACTGAAATATTTGATTGGTCCTCCTCCAACTGGGATAATTCCATAGTTATACATTGACCAATGGGGAGTGATACATGAGCCCATCTATCAACCCAGTCTGTCAATTCACAATCATCCCATTTATTACTACTACATGGACCACAAAAGAAAGAGAAATTTCTCATCCATATTTCAACTATTTCTTTTTCTTATGTTTGAACTAAATGGAATCCACGAGTGCCCTAGATTATTCATACCTCTTTGATCAATATACATCGACCAAATCCCCAAAATATCTATGTACATTTCCTTTCCTATGTGATTGGTATTCATGGGTTCTTGTTCCCTCTCCCATTACTAAAGAACACCATTCAACAATGGATTTCACATCTCAAATGAGGGAAGTATTTGTGAACTTCATTTATTGCATGTGTTACGCTCTTTTTATGCATGCATCTTCTCCATCATGCTCCCCTTTCTCGTTCCCGAAATCAAAATAGTTCTAAATGTGTGGTACCTTGAGTTTTTTGTGCAACATACACAACTATTGAAATACCTGAGCATTTTTTAACTGTCCTGTGCAACCATTTGACCAAATCCAATGTTGTTCTAGCTATGTGTTCTTCTCCTTAATTTGATTGTAAAAAACTGAAAGAAATGTTGTAAGTAGGCTAAGCCATGGCACTGATCATTGCGTATATAGAAGTGATACTCCTGCAATATAACTCTTTTTTCTTCATTACTATCCGGCCCATTCCTATGTGTGATATGGACCATTATGTTGACCTACTTTAAGTGATAATATTGGATTTCAATCTCATTTTATGGTTGAAGGGTATATTTCTCAGCAAAATAAACCACTAACAAGACAATACCAACGAGAAATGTATCTTTGCATATTCTAAAATGCTCATACTTCCATCGAGCCACATGGACATGTTGAACATATTTTCTTGTCTTTTCGACAAAGTCCTTCGTGAAGTCACATAATTGTACCTGGGAAGTCACCAATTTTATCTTTTTTCTTTCCTTCCCTTCATCAATATCATGTGTGACATATTTGAAGCTTTGCAAGGAAACCTCCTTCCTCCCCAATTCATACTCATCGCTTACATGGATGTAATTTCTTAGTAATTTCATTCCACCACACCTAGGACATGTCCCATCTAATAAATATTTTTGATAAAATGTATAACCCTCTGGCCTTTTACACAAGATGTTGTGAATAAAGTCTCTAGATGATGACAATGATAATATAACTGAGCATTCTTGCAAAAGGGTGTTATTAAAAACATGACATACATATGTGTGTGTGTCATATATATATTTGTGTCATAATAATAACCATACTCAATGCGATACATACAACAACATGTATTACAAATTGTGTTTATTCTAACATACCAAGGCTTGCATTTATGGAAAGATCTTTTGCCCAAGTTGAGTGCACTATGTACTGTCATGAATCTCTCATACAATTTTGACTGTGTAATGTAAAGAAAGTGTTTAATATGGGTTTCAAGGTACCTATATCCCCTTCTCAATTTTAGTAAATAATTTTGGTTGGAAGAAGGTCTAGTGTTCTCATGCTAGAAATCTTGTACTAGTCCCTTAACTACTCTAATTAACTTCATGTCAGAATGAGGTAGCTTACTAGTGAAGGCCCACAAATATGTTGGGCCACCTGTGTCGAGGATATCTAATCTATGAGAATACTTTCTAAGGGTTTTGATATTTCATTTCATGAGATGCGAGGTTTGTTTTAGAAAATGATGTTTTCTTGTTATCTTGCTAGCAATTGATTGTGACAAGACATGTTGGGATGCATTACGGTATTTAGAACGATATTTATTAGCAATTAATTGAAAATTATCTACAATGTTTCTAACAATATGATGAATCATTTCTAAACTTTTGACTTTTTTAATGCCTAAAATTCTTCTAACAATAGTCAAACTTCTAGATTTTAACAAAGACAAAAATAATTGGCATTTAGCAGCATCATATTTTGGTTCAAAATATTCTTTAATGATTTTATAAGAATGATAATGAATAGTATGGTTAGGTAACTTACCTTCAAGTGATGCTAGACCACTTTCATCCACCTGAATGCATTTAGGAGTTCTTCATCGCACAATGCTCAATTTAGGCAGGGATGATGAGCCCCTATTCTGGCACTCTTGTCCTCCATACTGTGGAGTTAACAATGTTGTAGTTATTTCCCCTTCAATCAATAGCGGATAAATTCTAGGAGGAGAGTGGAAATGGGATTGACTAGTTTATGGAATGTTTGACTATCCAACAAGAGGTTGCACCACATGAATTTCTCCACCACAATGTTGTTTACCAATTGCCTCCCTAATTTCATCCATTGTATAATCATCTCCAAGCAAATCCTCCATCATCTATCCATCCACAACAAGTTGTAATGATGATATACTACATGGATTGGTCTCTATTGAACTCCTTCTTTGCTTGTGGTGATGGAGGACAAACAACAATGACATCTATTCCGCTAGAAATTGGATTTCCCTCTTCTAAAAGCCTATGTTTTAACATACACAAATTTTCCTTTTCTCTTTCTTCTTCTACATTTTTTATGGGTTTCTCTTTCCTAGAGGACATTATTTCTTGATTTCGTCGGTTCCCCATGTTTAAAGAGAAAAATTGGATTCCAAGCACACCTCCATAAATTTGTCTTGGTATTACAAAACAAGGCACAAATAACAATTCCAATCACAAGAGGATAAATTTTTCTTCGTATTACAAAAGAAGACACAACTAACAATTCCAATTTCAATTGGACAAATTTGTCCGTGTATTACACAATAAGACAAAACTAACAATTCCAATTCTAATTGGATAAATTTGTCTTGGTATTACACAGCTAACAATTCCAACTGGAAAAACTTGTCTTGGTATTACACAAGAAGACACAACTAACAATTCCAATTGGAAAAAAATTTCTTGGTATTATACAAGAAGGCTCAATTAACAATTCCAATTGGAAAAAATTATCTTCCAATTCCAAGAACACACAAGAACACACAACTAACAATTCCAATTCCAATTAGACACATTTGTCTTCCAATTATTCCTACAATTGTCTTGCAATAGCACAAAAGTTTCTACGAGTTAAACAACAAGAAAAAAAATAACAAAAGCATGTTTGTTCTTGTTATTTTTGCATGCATATGTTAGGCTTGTTCAGTTTTTTGAGATATATGAGGTAGAGGAGTGTGCTTGGCACATAAAAAATCCCATAATGGATGCACACACTTTCTTTCTAGGAATTGATGGGTGCACAACCACAAGACTTTCAAGTCAAAAGAGAGTGTGAAAACTCTTACTGCAATGGATATAAAATTTATTATAGAGAAAACATATTCATGAATAAATATATATAGGGGTTTGGGGACAACTAGGACCTAAGGGCTTAGGATTGAAAGTGTTTTGAAGCATAGAGAAATGGTTATCACACCAAGATGTGGGTGATGTAGGTGCAAGGGTTTTGGGGCCTTTAACAAGAGGTATATACATAATTCACTTAGGGATCATGTGTATAGGGGGTTAAGGGTTAAGTATAGGTTATGCCTATGCTTATCTGGATCTAGTGGGGTCTAGGTCATGGTCTAGGTAAAGCTCTAGGTCATGGTCTAAGTCATGGTCATGGTCATGGTATAGGTCTAGGTCATGGTCTAAGTATTTCTATAGCTCTATGCCATGGTCTAGGTCATGGTATACATATGGCTCTAGGTCTATTTCATGGTCTACATCATGGTCATCGTACAGGTCTAATTCATGGTCTAGGTCTAGGCCATGGTCTAGGTCTTGCCATGTCTAGGTCTTTCTATGTCTAGGTATAGGTGATAGGTCTAGGTCATGGTCTAAGTATTTCTCTAGCTCTATGCCATGGTCTAGGTCATGGTCTACATATGGCTCTAGGTCTATGTCATGGTCTATGTCATGGTCATCATATAGGTCTAATTCATGGTCTAGGTCTAGTCCATGGTCTAGGTCTTGCCATGTCTAGGTCTTTCTATGTCTAGGTATAGGTGATAGGTCTAGGTATTGACATGTCTAGTTCAAGGCCATTTCTTTCCTTGTGATGTAGAGAGGGGGGGGTGTGGAGAGAGATGAATAAAGAGAGTGTGAGAGGGGGAGAGGGGAAGGAAAAGAGAGTGTGAGAGAGTGCAAAAGAGGGATATAGAGAGGGGGGGTAGAGAGAGAGTGAGTGGACGGTGGGTGGGAGGGTAGGAGGGTTAGATAAAAGAAAAGAGATCAAGGTGGGGAGAGTGGGGGAGAGAGAGGGAGGGGGATATAGGGAGTGAGAGAGTGAGGGTTACATATAATAGGTAAAGAGAGAAGGGGGTAGATATGAATTGTTTGAGAGTTTGAGAGGG
>ML801956.1:28433-55320 GCA_009831015.1 Picea engelmannii | reverse complement strand
TTTCTCTTCCTTGCTTTGATATGTCTCCTCTAGCTTTAGCCATAGATCCTTGGTGGAAGTGCATTGTCCCATGCTCTCTTTGATAGGGCTTGAGAGTCCACTAAGAATTGTCTTGAGAGCCAATGCATCATTCTTCTTTCCTTACCTTTGAGCTGCAAACTTTGACTTGTTCTTCAACTAAACATATCCACCGATGGTTTCTTTCCAAATAGCTTCTCCCATTGTCTTCAAATACACTCTCATCTCTATTCTCCAAGTAGAATAGTTTTCTTCATCAAGGATTGGAAATTCATCATCCATTTGTGTGTCTATGGATCTCCTTCAAGCTTGTTAAGGCTTGTAGTGAAGGCCCACTCTGATACCAATTGTTAAACACACCTACCACACTTAGGGGGGGGGGGGTGAATGAGTGTGGGGATATTTTTCCCAAAACTTCCCTCTTTCACAAAACTCATTAGTTAGCATTCAACATTTACTCATTACTCATTGTTGTCATTAATAATCAGTTAGATATGAATACATATCAACAATATATCATCAACAAATCATCTCCACAAGGAACACAAGGAACATAAGATGTATGTACAATTTTTCTTTTTATTATGGACTTCAATCCAGGGGTTTTTCAGCAACAACTGAATAGAGTAAAACTCTACAAGAGCACCAGCTCTATATGAAATACTCATCTTACATTCTCATCACCAATTGAGATGAGGCAATAATCCTCAACAGATATCAATCTGTACCATAAACAAGAGCATCAACCATGCACCAACCTATGCCAAACAACCTGTAATCAACATGTACCATAAACAAGTGCATCCAACCATGTACCAAGTATATACAAATCATATGTCAAATACTCATCAACTATGACTCATCAATATGTACCAACATCATCAACTATACACCTCATGTATGTACCAACTCATCAACTGCTTGTCTCAACCATGACTAGTTTTGGATTAGTCAACAACCCTAACTTGAAATAATCATAACTTTTTACCTGTAATGAAAAAAGATCGGAAACTGATACAAAAATTTCACTCAGTGTGCTTTATGCAATTCCTCCAAGTGACACTACTTGTAACCTCTCAGAAAATAAGTTATAGCAAAAATGGCTTACCTTGCTGAATTTTGGATTATTCTAGAGAGCGACCTTGTAGAGTGTGCCCTGCACGGAATATTTGTTGAATCAATTTGAAAATATTCCAAATCATAGTAAAGACTGTAATCTAACCAACAAAATTTACTGAATTTGGATTTTTTATGAATAAGTTATGACGATTTTACTTGAAACACCTGTTTTTGACTAGTTTCAGGACTGGTCACAAACCCTATATTCCATGGAGTGTAACTCCCAAAATACAACGACCCACAAGCTGAATTTTTAACCATAGATACTTAGATATGTTTTCTCACTTTCATAGAAATTGCAAGATCTGAATCGTTATAGAAAACAAGCTATAGCGAAAATGGTGAGATGACCTGTAAATAACATACCTTAGAAAGCACCATCAAAATAATTTATCCTTCCTTGCGTTTAGTCCTTCTTTTCTTCACTTTCCTTAGAATTTTGGCTTATATATCCTTGGTTACCTTAGTCACCTATATATATTCAATATGATCAAGTGCTCCACAACAAAAATGCTCAAGAAGCTCTCACAAGAAGCTCTCCATCAATACTCCAAAAGATATTCTCACAAGAATCTCTCCATTGATCCCAAAAGGGATGATATACAAGAGACCATTGCTATATTATTTATACTTTTATCCTCTAGGTCACTTAACCCATTTCTAGTTCACTTAACCTATTTTCCTTATTTTAGGGTTAACCACTTTCCATAAATAGAAAGTTCTCCAATACTTTATCATTTAAATATTCCTTCTTGATTTTGCCACTTCTCTTGATTATTTAAATAGTCCACCTTGAATTTCTCACTTTAATTTATCATTTAAATAATATTAACCCATTTCTCGGCCACTTAACCTAATTTCCTTATTTTTAGGGTTAACCACTTTCCATAAATATTCCTTCTTGATTTTGTCACCTTACTTTATCATTTCTTGATTTTGCCACTTCTCTTTATTATTTAAATAATCCCCCTTGACTTTGTCACTTTACTTTATCATTTAAATATTGATTTCTTCTTTTAGGTCATTTTGACTTCTTTAACCTTGGGGGCTTCAAGCCTTCATGTGGGGGTCCTTCATCTTCATAAGGCCATAACTCTCAAACCATGAGGAGTTATGTGACATTCCACATACCACCAGAAATGGCATGACAAGCACTATCCATCTAGGATAGTTTCACCGGCAATTTCCTTGATCTTCATCTCATTATTCCACATACAAGCATGGGTCCTCCAACCATTCTTATAGGATAACTCAATCCCCAAAGCGTCTTCCCGTGAGGGATTTCACCGTGAGGGATTTCACCATAAGGGGAATACTTTGGAGTTCATCTGTTTGTGCACCTTATCAATCATGATAAGACAATAATGAGAGCATGGGTACTCCAACCATTCTTCTAGGATAACTCAATCCGCAAAGCGTCTTCCTGTGAGGGATTTCACCATAAGGGGACCACTTTGGAGTTCATCCATTTGTGCACCTTATTAATCATGATAAGACAATAATGAATCATCTATACATTTTTCCAACAATGCATCATATACCAATGAAACCACATTGATCCATCTTCATCATGTATCAATGACAACTCATTGATCCATCTTCATCTATGCATTCTCATCAAGGACAATACATATTATATTACATCAATCATCAATCAATCAATCCTTTGACATCAATCAATCACTTGACATCAATCAATGACATCAATCAATCAAACCATTGGCATCAATGACAACATGATCAAACAATATTGCACATGCAGTGAGAGTTGTGAGCAGGTATATGAACAATCCAGGTAAAGAACATTGGGAGGCAGTAAAATGGATTTTCAGGTATTTGAGAGGTACTTCTACTCATGCATTATTTTTTGGAGGTTAAAACACTATTCTACAAAGAAATTTTGATTCATAAATGGAAGGTGATAAAGATAGCAACATGAGCACCATAGGGTATTCTTTTACTATAGGTGGAGCAACAGTAAGTTGAATTTCAAAACTACAAAAGGTTGTTTCACTTTCAACAACAGGAACACAGTATGTTGTTGCTACATAGTCTAATAAAGAAATGATTTGGTTACATAGGTTTATGGAGGAATTGGGAGAGAAGTAGGAGAACAATAGGTTGTACTGTGACAATGAGAGTTCCAATCATCTTTCAAAGAATTCAACCTTCCATTTAAAGACTAAGAATATACATCTCAGGTAAAATTTCATATGATTCATCTTGGAATATGGAAATTTGAAGTTGGAAAAGATACATACTAGCGAGAATCATGCAAACATGTTAACAAAGGGAGTAAGCAAGGAGAAACTGAGTTCTTGCTCATTTTTAGTTGGTATTCAATCATGAAGGTGAATATGAGAAATTTTCTAGGTCCAAGAAGGATCATAGTCCAATAGACATAACAACAGTGGAGTTGTTATGATCGGTCTCCAAGTGGGAGATTGTTGGTTGTGGAGCCTGATTATCTTCCTAATTCAGAGGTCTTTGTTTTCAACCATGTTTATACCCCATGAAGATTGTACAACCTTCCACATGGGGGGGTTGTAGGGGGGGATTTCCCCCCCTTCAGGTCCGTGGGGCTCATCCCCTGAGCTAGGGGGTCCAGGGGAAAGAGGGCCCCTATTAGGGGTCCGGGGGACAACGTTCCCCGATGGGGATTTGGGGGTGAAGCCCTCAAAGGAAAAATTGTCTTGTAAATGTATATTGTAATTTCATAGTAAATATAGACCTTTCATTATAAGGTCGCATATCTGATGGTAGAAGTTATGTTCGGGTTTTTTTCCCTAGAAGGAAACCCTATTTTATTATGGAATTGTACTGCAACTATATATTATTGTGAATATTGTATTATGAGATAGGAGTCTGTGAAATAAAGTAGAGGAAGTTACAACGGGTGTGTTGTAGGTTGTATCCCTTCATTTGATTGATAATAAAAAGTAAGGACCTGTTAGTTTATTTGGTGGATGTAGCCCACACTAGGTGAACTACGTATATTTGTGTCTCTATTGTATTGTGTATCTTCTATGTTTTATTTCCGCATTTGTTTTATTTTATTGCTCCGTGATCCTATTTTTCTAATAGTTATTCATAATTTCTATGAATAAAAGTTGTATATTCGGAAATCTAATTCAATTTCCTACATTTCATCTTCTTACACCATATTCAAATTCATTGTAAAAGTACCTTGAATAATCCCTCTAAGTTAACATATTTTTTTAAATTCCAGGTTTGCATTGCCACTAACGCATCATGAGAGACAATCATTAGCTTGCACTCACCCATATATATAATTATTTATTATTATTATTTTAATGTGTTATGTTACATGAACATCTCCCCCATATTGGGGTGTAGAGTTTTGCAATGATAATCCTTGGGTTGAGGTACACCTTGTATGTTGTGACTATGCATGTTTATTTGCAAACTAAATGTATATTAAACTATGATGAGCAATTGCATTATTTTATGATATTTTTAAGAACATGTGTTCCTTTTTTGGAGGTTATACTTTCAAATCCAAAAGGGGGTAGGGTATGTACATTTCAGTAGACTTTAGTAGTCAAATCACTGAGTTGAGGGGTCCCTTGTCCAACAAACAAGAGGGTCTCATACACCAATTTGGTGTCTAGATTAGGTTGAAGTGGTTTGACGAATTGGTGGGGAGTTTGTTATTGCACTCTCCCCACCAATATTGAAATCCCAATAAAGCTATAACCCCTTGTGGTAAGGCTAAAATAATAAGCAAATTTGGTGTCTAACTTAACTAACCTTAAAAATTAATTATTATTATTATAAAAATTAAATATGAAACTATTTTTTTTTTAATTTATATATTTTTTCATTTAAAAGTCACATTAGAAACAACCATTTTATTACGATAATAATAAATTATTTGTTTACAAATACTTACAAGAAAATGCAATTTTGATTTATTTTTTAAATTACAATTTTTTACATTTAAAAGTCACAAAAAGTTAGAAAGGCATTTCATTATGATAATAATAAATTATTTAATAACAACAATACTTACAAGAAAATGCAATTTTGATAATCAGTTATAAATTATTTAATAATAACATTTTTTTAATGTATTCATATATATATATGAGAGAGAAAGAGAATTATGTTAAATTTTTTAATGTATTCATTCTCTTAAATAATATTTTAATGGTTAAAAAAATTAATTTTAATTATTCATAATTAAATAAAATTAATTATATTAAAATAAAATTGATTAAAATTAATTAAAAATTAATCAAAATTAATAAAAAGGTATTTGTATTAATCAAATTGAATTGAAATCATTCAAATTCAATTGTAAACATCTAAAATCAACAAAGACAATTATATTTATATGTAATTAACAAATTGTAACCAAAATTAATTGAAGGTAACTAAGTGAAGTTAATTTAACCAAATTGACCTAAAGGTGATCGTACTCAACTAGAGTGCATTGTAATCACCTATACTCAATAATCACCACAATTATCATTGTAATAATTGTAATCACCTATAGTTAATAATCATCACAATTATCAGATATAGTGAACAATAATCAATCAAATTCAACCACTATTAAATTAATGATAAAGTATATTATATATATGAGGATATCTGATAAAGGAAAAGGGTCATCAAATTGAAACTATATAATAAGGGGTCATGTTATCACACAATCTGTACTTGCCGAAGGCCTGAGGAAAGTTAGACAAGATTGGCATAAAAAGGGGGTGACCTATCACTGTCACCTTAATAGGAAACCCTTTTCTGTTTAGGATTGAGATAAAACTACTCCAAGGGAGACATCCCTAGTGACCTAAAGAGTCAGTGAAACGAAGCAAAGATGTAAATATTACCCCCCTCTCACTGGTCACTCAAGTCAAGTGATATTGTTGAGTTTATGTCTTTAAAATATTAAGCAAAATGCATAGGTGAAGTGTACCTTCCCTTAACAAGAAAACAAGCAAACATATGGCAGTTTCAAGTAAAAAATGATATTATTGCTTCGATAAGACAATAAACAAGTGATGTGACTGCTAGCAGATATATATGTGCAACAATTAATGAGTTATAACAACTGCAAAATTCTCTTTAGAAAATACCTTTAAAGACAATGAAAACATAACACTTAACACTTAGAATGATAATATTATGTCATAAACAAAATCTGAAGTGTTGAGCTAGCATTAAAAGTCAAGTATGCAAGAAATTTGTTGCTCTGAGATGACTGTAGCAAAGAATGATAATAACAACAGTGATAAAAGTATGACAAATTCAAAGTATCCTTCAGAGAATGAACTTGAATGACAATGAAATGTAACACTTTAAATCTTGAATGATAGTACTATGTCACATGCGAATTCTGAACTGATTTAGCTAGAAAATAGGGTTAGATAGGATGCTAAAAGATGGATATAACAACAATTATAACAAAAAAAAATTATGGTTAGTTTTCTAAGTTAGGTTAGGGTTAGTAATAGTTAGTAAATGGTAAGAGTTGAAAGCCTTAAAGTTTAAGTGTTGATTGGTTTCTCAAAGAGATGGAGGTTGAAAACTAGTTCCTTTAAGAAGGGAATGGAGTCAAATGTTGTGGCTTATTGTTCAATGAGGATGATATCAAAATGATATTGCTAATATAAGAAGGAAAAGAGTCCTAGGAGGACTAGCACCTTAAGTTCTCATAGGATCCAAACCTTAATAAGGGAGCTAGCTAGGGTGTAGGCTCGTCTAGGCCCTAGTGTCTCCTTCTTCTTAGACTTCTTTGAAGATTGAGTTTATTTGCAATCAAAATTAATCAATACCTCCAAAGTGATAGCACCTTAGGGCCTTGGAGGTTTGACAATTAGTAGATCAATCAAGTAAAGCTTAGCGAATAGAAAACGAAGAAGTAGTACCTTAAGTCCTTTGTTTCTAGGGTTCATTTAGCATGCAATTTCATAATCTTTATCATAAACAAATAAACCATTCAAATAAATGACAAGAGCATAATTTACTTACTTTCACCAAGAATAATCATGCAAAATAACACTAGCTTGCCAAGAAACTTCACCAATTTTGATCCAAGTTGCAAAACAATCCTCTAAGAGAGATGCACCTCATAATTTCAAACAAAGTCCTCCCAAGAAGGGTGCACATTTCAGTCCTCGTCTCTCAGAATGAGAGTTATGATCTAAAATGAATGACTTTTGTTACATTTATACCAAAATTAGACCTAAAATTAACTTTAATTAAAATAAAAGGGTTGACCCTACAAAATTCGCCCTTGTAATTCAAATTTAAAAAAAATAGATCAATAAAACCCTAGTAGGGTGACATCATGTGCCCTTTCTAGGGTGACGTTGAGCTCAAGTATGGGACATCTAGCCCTGAGGGGTGGAACATTGGGCCTCTAGGAGCCTAACCATGCCATCAAGTGCCAAAGGTTGTGAAAAGTATCGATTTTCCACCATAATATCATCTCCACTAAACCCTAACCCCTCAATGATGACATCATGGGCTAGCTAGGTGGTGTCTAGGCCTCCAAAGGCCATCGTCCAATTGGAGAAATTTGGAGCTCATCTGTTTAGGTCTGCCAAAATGCCTCCAAAGGCAACACATTTCTTCCTCAATGTGAAAATCAATCACCCCTGTCATGCCCTAGGCTTGGGGTTTCAATGTCCATCCATGGGATTTAGGCCCTCATGAAGGACTGAATTGGTCATCTCCTCAAGAATGTCTATCCACCGGGAAAAGTCCTGCAAAGACAAAAAACACGCCCTCCAGGGGTACATGCATCACAAGTATCATAACAAGTAAATCACATCTAATAATCAAAGCACCCGAACATGTGCATCAAACCCCCCTAGATGAAATAAATGTTCAAGACGTTATACAACTTGCCAAATTTAGGTTTGGGGAGGGTCTCAAGATGTCCTATTGGGTCAATAGCCCCTAATTCAAGAGTGTTTCCTAGGTGGAACCAATCCTAGTCATGTGTGTGTATGAAATGGCATGGGGTATACCTTTGGGCATGTGGTTCATGTGATGCTAGGGATTGTAAAGTCTTATATATGGGATCCTTTGTGAAGGGTGAGATGCACCTTGTCATCAACGAAATTGTTTCTAAGCCCATTTATTTCCATTTTCATCTTTTTAGCTTTTCTCTTTTTATTTACTTTTTATGCTTCAAGAAACTAGTTAAAGGCCATTGTCCTAGCTTAGTGACAAGGTGTGATAGTGTTGTTCACAAACACTTCACATAAATGAGAAGGATGACTTGTGATGAGACCCTCTTTCTCTTAGTTATACAACCAAGAGCCACTACCCTCGCTTGGTGACCAAATAATGGTAATGTCATATCACTACATGTTTATGATCATGATAGGTTGGCTTGTGATAATGGTAATAGAAACCTATCCTAAGGGTAACTAACTTACTAGGGAACCACATCACCCTCTCGGGTTTAAACGAGGCAAAGAGCATACATTCTAAGAAAATCCTTTGAAATTAAGAAATATTCAATACAACATATTCAAGTGCTTCAAATATGAGAGTGATACATACCATGATACCTGGACTCATTACCTCATGGAGGAAGACCCTTTGCCTCCTCGGACCAGGCTAGTGTGATGGACAATGCTATTGACGATGTGTAGACTGTATTGAAGAAAAGAGGGGCCCTCTGAGACCATTCTCAGATCACCTGTCTCTCGGTACTCCATGTCTGGAACCTGTGAGACTCGAGACATGATCTACTTAGTTACCCCTAGGATAGGGGGTAACAGATCCAATCAATCGACCCTAGATTAGAATAGACCTAGAGCTACCTACTGTTCCAACCCTTGTTTCCATTAACTTCGCATAATTGAATTCATTATTTACATAATTCTCACGAAAAGGTTAGTATCATTATTAACACCATAAATATATTGTGTTTTATTTCCTTTTATGTTGATCTTTTGTCATCAAGCACAAGAAAATAATTTTATCTAAGTGTAATAATACTATGAACTAGATTCATATAGGGATTTTGAATGCTTATTTTAATGGAATTTTATAAATTAAATAACTATAAATGTTTTGGTGGTTGTCGATGGAATTTTTTTTTCTACAAAACTTGTAGTGAGTATGACATACTGGTAAGGCAACTTGTAGTGAGTATGACATATTGGTAAGGCATTTATATTAGAATTTTATAAACTCGTGGAAGAAACAAGTAGTGAGTATGACATAAGGGCGAAGCATTTATGTTAGAATTTTATAAATTTGTGGAAGCAACCATTTCCATGCCTATAACCATTCTTTATATTATATCTATTTAATTTATTCAATTCAATATCTATGTAGATTATATTTTGTATAGTTGGACTTTAAAGTTCATGCAAACATAAGAGAGAGAATTGTGTTAAAGTGAAAGTTTTAAAATGTGCTCTATAAATTATTTTTTTAATGTATTCATTCTTTTATACTATATAAAAGAGAGAGAATTGTGTTAAAGAAAGTTATTTTTAATAATTCATAATTAAATAAAATTAATCATGTTAAGATAAAATTGATTAAAATAAATTAAAAATTAATGATAGTCGATAAAAAGGTATTTGTACTTTATCAAATTTAATGGAAAACATTCAAACTCAATTATAAACATTTAAAATCAACAAAAGACAATTATATTTATATGTAATTAACAAATTGTAATCAAAGTTAATTGAAGGCAACTAAGTGAAGTTAATTTAACCAAATTGACCTAAAGTTGCTCGTAGTCAACTAGAGTGCATTGTAATCACCTATAGTTAATAATCACCACAATTATCAGATATAGTGAACACTGATTAATCAAATTCAACCACTATCAAATTAATGATAAAGTATATTATATATAAGAGGATATCTGATAAAGGAAAAGGGTCATCGAATTGAAACTATATGATAAGGGGTCATGTTATCACCCAATTTGTACTTGCCCAAAGGCCGATGCAAGTGAAACAAGATTGGCATAACAAGGGGGTGACCTAGCATTGTCACCTTAATAGGAAACCCCTTTCTGTTTAGGAGTAAGATAAACTACTGCAAGGGAGACGTCCCTAGTGACCTAAAGAGCTGGTGAACCAAAGCAAAGATGTAAATATTACCCACCTCTCACTGGTCACTCAATTCAAGTAATATTGTTGATTTTATGTCTTTAAGTGATGAAGCAAAATGCAGAGATGAAGTGTACCTTCCCTTAACAAGACAACAAGAAAATATATGGCAGTTTCAAGTACAAAATGATATTAGTGCTTCAATAAGACAATAAACAAGTTATGTGAGTTCTAGCCGATATATATGTGCAACAATTAATAAGTTTATAACAACTGCAAAATTCTCTTCAGAAAATACCTTTAAAGATAATGAAAATATAACACTTAACACTTAGAATGATAATTTTATGTCATGAACAAACTCTGAAGTGCTTAGCTAGCATTAACATTCAAGTATGCAGACAATCTGTTGCTCTGATATGACTGTAGCAAAGAATGATAATAGCATCAGTGATAAAAGTATGACAACTGCAAAATATCCTTCAGAAAATGCACTTGAATGACAATGAAATGTAGCACTTTAACTCTTGAATCATAGTACTATGTCACATGCAAATTCTAAACTGATTTAGCTAGCAAATAGACTTAGATAGGATGCTAAAATATGGCTATAACAAAAATTATAACATCAACATATTATGGTTAGTTTTCTAAGTTAGGTTAGGGTTTCTAATAGTTAGTAAATGGTAAGAGTTGAAAGCCTTAAAGTTTAAGTGTTGATTGGTTTCTCAAGGAGATAGAGGTTGAAGACTAGTGCCTTTAAGAGGGGGATGGAGTCAAAGGTGGAAGATTCCTATATGAGCTTGATGTCAAGATGACATTGCTAATCTAAGAAGGAAAAGAGGCCTAGGAGGAATAACACCTTAAGTCCTCATAGGATCCAAACCATAAGAAGGGAGCTTGCTAGGGTGTAGGCTCGTCTAGGCCCTAACGTATCCTTCTTCTTAGACTTCTTTGAAGATTAAATTTATTTGCAATCACAATTAGTCAATACCTCTAAAGTGCTAGAACTTTAGGGCCTGGGAGGTTTGACAATTATTAGATCAATCAAGTAAATCTTAGAAAATAGAAAATGAAGAAGTAGTACCTTAAGTCCTTTGTTTCTAGGGTTCATTTAGCATGCAATTTCATAATCTTTATCATGAGAAAATAAACCATACCATAACCATTCAAATAAATGACAAGAGCATAATTTACTTACATTCACCAAGAATAATCATGCAAAATAACACTATATTGCCAAGAAACTTCACCAATTTTGATCCAAGCTGCAAAAATATCCTCTAAGATAGATGTGCCTCATAAATTCAGCCAAATTCCTCCCAAGAAGGGTGAAAATTTCAGTTCTCCTCTCTCACAATGAGATTTATGATCTAAAATGAATGTATTTTTGTGCATTTATACCAAAATTAGACCTAAAATTAACTTTAATTCAAAAATAGGGCCAAACCTACAAAATTCGCCCTTTTAATTCAAATTTGCAAAAAATTCATCAATAAAACCCTAGTAAGGTGACATCATGTGCCCTTTCTAGGGTGAGGTTGAGATCAAGTATGAGAAGTCTAACCCTGAGGGGTGGAACGTTGGGCCTTCAGGAGCCTAACCGTGACATCAAGTGCCAAACATTGTGCTAAGTATTGATTTTCCACCAGAACATCATCTCCACCAAACCCTAACCCCTCATTGATGACGTCATGGGATAGCTAGGTGGTGTCTAGGCCTCCAAAGGCCATTGTCCAAGTGGAGAAACTCTGATCTCGTCTGTCTAGGTCTGCAAAAGTTCCTCCAAAGGAAATGACTTCCTTCCTCAATGTGTAAATCAATCACCCTTGTCATGCCCCAGGCTTGGGGTTTCAGCATCCATCCATGGGATTTAGGCCCTCATGAAGGTCTGAATTGGTCATCTCCTCATGAATGTCTATCCATCGGGAAAATTCCTACAAAGACAAAAAGTACACCCTCCATGGGTCCATGAGTCACAAGTATCATAGCAAGTAAATCACATCTAATAATCAAAGCACCCGAACATGTGCATCAAACCCCTCTAACCCAAACATATGCTTAAGACGTTATACAACTTGCCAAATTTAGGTTTGGAGAGGATCTCAAGATGTCCTATTGGGTCAATAGCCCCTAAGTCGAAGGTGTTTCCCAGGTGGAACCAATCCTAGTCATGCGTGTGTATGAAATGACGTGGGGTAGACCTTTGGGCATGAGGTTCATGTGATGCTAGGGATTGTAAAGTATTACCTATGTGCGCCTTTGTGGAGGGTGAGCTACACCTTGTCATCAATGCAATTGTTTCCAAGCCCATTTATTGCCATTTTCATATTTTTATCTTTTCTCTTTTTATTTTCTTTTTATGCTTCAAGAAACTAGTTAAAGGCCATTGTCTTGGCTTGGTGACCAGGTGTGATAGTGTCATTCACAAACACTTCACATAAATGGGAAGGATTACTCGTGATGAGATTCCCTTTCTATTAGTTATGCAACCAAGAGCCTTTACCCTATCTTGGTGACCAGATAACGGTAATGTCATATCGCTAAGTGTTTATGATCATGATAGTCCTTCTCGTGATGAGACCTCCTATCCACCAACTAATACCTTGAGTATTTTACTTTAATTTTGTGGGTCCCCTTTTCTTACTGAGAAGTGTTTCATTGCTTTCTCGGGGATCCCTGGGTGAAGCATCTCAAAGGTTCATAATTGGATTTTAACTCTTTCCAACTACTTTTACCCTCTCGGCCTTTAGCCCGTTCTTCCCACAAGGCAAGGTACAACCCTTCCTAGTTTAATTAATCCCAATGCCCAAAATATGTGGAGGTGGAAGGAATACATATGGAAAGTGGTAATTATGGTGGATACAGACAATGACTCTTCAAGAAACCACCGAGTAGAAAACTATCCTAAGGTGAACCAACTTACTAGGGCATCATGTCACCCTCCCAGGTTTAAATGAGGCAAAGAGCATAAATTGCAAGAAAACGTTTTGAAATCAAGAAAGATTCAATACAATATATTCAAGTGCTTCAAATATCAAAGTGATACATACCATGATACCTAGACTCATTACCTCATGGAGCAAGACTCGTTGCCTCATGGGACCAAGCTGGTGTGATGGACACTACTGTTGGCGATGTGTAGGCTCTATTGAAGAAAAGAGGGGTCCTCTAAGGCCATGCTCAAATCATCTATCTCCCGATACTCCATATATGGAACTTATGGGACTCGAGACATGATCTCCTTAGTTACCCCTAGGCTAGGGGGTAACAGGTCCAATCAATCAAACCTATATTAGAATAGACCTAGAGCTACCCGTTGTTCCAACCCTTTCTTCCATCCAGTTCATGCAATTGAATTTATTGCTTACACAATTCTCACAGCAAGGCTAGTGTCATTGTTAACACCATAGATATATTGTGTGTTATTTCCTTTTATGTTGATCTTTTGTTATCGAGCATAAGAAAATAATTTAATCTAAGTGTAATAGTAGTATGAACTAGATCCATGTAGGGATTTTGAATGCTTATTTTAATGGAATTTTATAAATTAAATAACTATGAATGTTTTGGTGGTTGTAAATGGATTTTTTTGGTACGAAACATGTAGTGAGTATGACATATGTGTAAGGCATTTATATTGGAATTTTATAAACTCGTGGAAGAAACAAAGTAGTGAGTATGACATAAGGGTGAGGCATTTATGTTAGAATTTTATAAATTTGTGGAAGCAACCATTTCCATGCTTACAACCATTTTTTATATTATTTATTTAATTTATTCAATTTAATATCTATGTAGATTATACTTTGTACAGTTGGATTTTAAAGTTCAATGTAAAGATAGAGATTATATATATATATATATATATATATATATATATATATATATATATTTGGTAATAAAGCGGAGTAGGAACTTGAATTTCCCACCAACTCGCTTGAGATGAAGGAGTTGAGATGTTTTGTGATAATATTATTCAAGGATTGATAAGGAATCACTGCCATCATCAAAGCAAGCTAATGCCATGATTGCAAGGTCATCACTAACAACTAAAACAATGTAGGAAAATTTTTAATAGTCAATGTGTCACTTAGTTTGTATTAGAAAATGGGAGAATCAATAAAGCATTTATGAAACAATCATGATGTTGGTCCATGCATTTTCCAGTGAGTGTAAGTGGTTAGTCTTGGATTTTTATAAATTTGTTTTAACGATAATAAATATTAGATAATATAGTGAACCAAATTCAACCATAGTTAACCAGAGACAACAATGTTCACCCATTCTTAACATGGTAAAGAGGGTCAACATAGTCAATAGTACTCAACTATGGTGAAATATAAGCAACTATAGTCAAACATAGTTAACTAGTCTTTCATAGTTAAGTATACTCAACCATGGTTAACCATAGACAACCATGCTCACCCATTCTTAATATGATAAAGAGGGTCAACATAGTCAATAGTACTCAACCATGGTGAACCATAGCTAACTATAGTCAAACATAGTTAACTATAGTCTTTTATAGTAAGTATACTCAACCATGATCACCTATAGTCAACATAGTCAACCATAATCTATCATAGTCAACTATAGTTAAACATGGACAACCATAGTCAACCATAGAAAACCATGATTTAACAATCCTCCCCATACGCATGAGTCAACTAGTATAACCATATTATTAGAAGTGGTAGATACTCTCATCAACATCATTTTCCAAATCAACTTATATCACCTACTTACTTTTAATAACGTGGTTGTACTAATAAGTATTAAATAATATTTATTATATATATATATATATATATGAATAATTATGTTATATCAAAATCACTCAATCCATCCAAAATAAAATATACCAAATTTCAAAAACTATTTTTTTTTTCCACAAAATAAGAATAAACATGTGGAAGTATTTTGGATGGGAGGTTAAGCAATTAAAAGTTTCTATCCTCTGACATGTCCGTGTCAGACAGGGACTGCTAGGTGATGCCAAGAGTTTGGTTTAGTAAATGAAATGAACCTCATTACTTTTCCTTTGCTGCGAGGACACCTTTGTCTTATTGTTATGCCTGGACTGGAATGGAGTGGAAGAAGATCACCTTTGTCTTATTGTTATCCCTGGAATGGAGTGGAAGAAGATCGGCCTATTATAGTTTACTTTTCCTGGGGCCACGACACCTTTAAAGTCTAAATAACTCGCGCAGGTTTCTTCAATGGCGGAAAGTCATTGTGGAATTTAATGGCTTTTGTAAAGCGATGAACCGGAGAAGCCACATCGCTGGTTCGTGGAGTGTCCAGGTTTTCCGCATAATAAGACAAGCGAAGTCTATTGGTTTGTTGACGATGCGGTCTTCTGCACTCTAATTAAATTAGGGTTGGGACAATAAGAATCATTTCTAGGGTTGGGACAATAAGAATCATTTCTTACAATTCTAATTAAATCACTATCTCATATCTATAATATACAACCATTTCTAAATATTAATTAATATAATAATTTTTTTTTATGTTCTCATAATCATAAATCTCTAGTGATATTCAAATTAAAATGTCTTATGAAAAAGTAGGGCTAGCGGATTTGATACCAGATTTAAATAACTTAGGCTTTAAAAATATCAGGTTTAATAAAACAACTCGGACTCTCCTATTCTTGGGATTTAATTCATTGCTAAGGGTCGAGTGGAAGATGGCGGCTACCCTTGGGGGAAGGCTGTCCGCCTTTGCTCTTTGACGCAGAATGGTGCGGGCCAGTGAGAGCGCTTGTTTCATTTGTTGTCTCCTCTATCATTGAGCAGCGTGGGTATAACAAGTTGAACCACAACGAGGTTTACCTCTCTCCCTAGGCATCTTAGTGAAGGAGAGGATATCAAAACTGCACAGAGTGGAGAGAAGAACGCACCAGAGCTCACAAATGATGGAAATATGCAGAGAAAGGGTGAGTTGAATGTGATCACGCCTCATCGCATTCAAATGCTTGGGGAAAGACGAGACATATCTCCCCATTAACTCTTCCATAGTAAATGTTTGCAGGGCTGACCCTTTCCCCCGAGAGAGAGGTCGTTTATCCGAAGGTCGACAGTAATGACCAGCTCTCATCGTTAATGCTGAATATATGGGAAGTGGCCTACCTTATTTAAGGTGAGGCCAAGCGTTGTGCGAGGTATCTGAGATATGCATCGTGTCACCTCATGTGGGAAGATAATCAATATTATTATTTGTAACTTAGAAATACAATAAAATATTTTCAAATAATCAATACTATATATTTATATAAACAATATTAATAAAAAATTATATAATATTATATTATATACATAAAAATATTTTCAGATAATCATATTTATATAAATAATGTTAATAAAAAATCAATATAAATATGTTTATATAATTACAATATGAAATATAAATATCATTAAATAGAAACAATGTGTCAATTGGTTATTGTTGGGCTATTTGTTTTATGAGTCCGAGTAATGAATCAATTAAAACAAGCTTTTTGTTTCATAAATAAGCATTTTGGGGTTTTTTTGTTTTGTTCGTTTGATTTCTATAATTTAAAAGGTAGGTAAGGTAAAGTAATTTTATGAATCCAAGTAATGAATCAATTAAAACTAACTTTTTGTTTCATAAATAAGCATTTCTGGATTTTTATGTTTTGTTCATTTGATTTCTATAATTAAAAAGGTAAGTAAGGTAATTTTATGAATACCAGTAATGAATCAATTAAAACTAGCTTTATGTTTCATAAATAAACATTTTGAGACTTTTTTATTTTGTTCATTTGATTTTTATAATTAAAAAAGTAGGTAAGGCAATTTTATGATAAAAAATAATATGTTTTTAAGTATTTAAAAACTATAACTTTAAGGAAACATTATCATTATTTTATTTAAATCTTATATACCAACAAGTTATTTAAGAATTTTATCAATACTATGTTAATGACTTTGCACGTTTCAAAGATATTAAATTTTATGTTTATTTTTAAAGAAATATTTTAGATTTTATATAAAAGATTTTCAATATTGAGAATTTATTTTTTTTAACTTGGTTTTAAATTATATTTTTAGAATTTAAGAAAGAAAATTTAAATCATAAAAATATAGGTGTATTTATTATTCTTACTAAGTTCTTGATGAGATATATAGATTGTATTTATTAAAAATAATGAATAATTATAATATTTTATATCATTATGTATGAATAATAATTATAATATGATGACCATGATGATGATAATGACAGAATTGGTCTATGAGACCTTAAGAGGGTAAGGGATTACTTGCAATTCTTTAGAATTTTGTTTCTTTGCTCGAAAAGAGTTAAGATAAGATTTCCAAGGTCACCGTACTTTTGTTCAATTAAAATTTTAGGAAGGTTCCTAGAGTGACAAATATTTTGAAATTGAGATCTAATCAGACTTGTCAAAACATATAGATAATTTTGATCTTCTCAATTAGGGTTGATTACATCCTTATAATACCCTATTTTTCTTTTTTCCTCTAAATCTTTATCACACCACATTTTCTCCTTAAATTTTGATTTAATGATATTTTTAATAATATCCTTATTATGCAAAATGGTGTCTTCCACGATTCCCCAATAGCTTAACCAAGACTAGGCATCTTTATGCCATCGTCACTTGAGCCGAAGGTGGATACGATTGGATTTTGAAGCAATTTCAGGAAACCTCTTATCTTGCATGTTTTTTAACTTGTTCTTATACAGTAGGTATCTAGTCATAGCCATGCTCTCAATGGGGGGAAGGCTTGCCTCTAAGAGGAGGATGGGATATGGCATATTTCCTTTAATTTTGAGATTATAGGTTACAAAATTCTTTTGGATTTTCTCTATATTTCTCCAAGATTCACGAGAGATATTGCATCCTCAGACTTCACATTCATGTCGAATAACATGCGTAACAAGAGTATCAAAGATGATTTTCTTATTATCCCATATCCAAATATTGTTTGATTTACAATTGTTTTCAAGCACATGATAAAGTTTCCATCCCCCAATAATCCTTTTCTCAAATCTATAATTCTAGTTGAGCTTGCAGTGAATATCAATGCAAATATTTGCGTGAAGTCACTTCCTCCAAGTTGTTGTTGTCATATACGAAGGTATCATAAGTGATCTTATTGGATTTAATGATCGTGACCTTAGCTTTGTCAGTATTAACAATCATACCCACATTGGAGAAAAAATTTGATGACTATACCAATGAGAGTAGGGCCGACACAACCTCCTTCTTCCAAGAAATCTTCTAACTTGTTAATGTATATGAAAAAAAGGGTAAAGGTAACAATCTTCTAACAAAAGAGGTTGGTTTTATTATTGCAAAACTCCTCTGCATTGATCCTAAAGGTAACAAGATGGTCCAAAGTTGAATGATATCTTCTAAACCTGGCCTAGCCTTTATCTCTTTTACTGTGAATTCCTATCAAAAGGCTAATCTTATTTTCCAAAATAACTCCATAGAGCTTGGCTAAAATCAGGCTAATCATAATAGTCCTATAATTAGAGGGAATGTTTCTATTCCCATTTTAAAAAATAGGAAAAATGAGTATTTTCATATACGGTTTAGCAAATCCCTGCTTGACTACTAAATTGAAGATCTTGTGTATGTGAGGGATGAGGATAGGCACTCCGATTTTAAAAATTTCATCTTGGTAGTCTTCAATGTCATTAGCTTTCCCATTTTCAAGTCGCTTAACCCCAAACTCTATGTCATCTAAATAAAAAACTTCATTCCTTTTAAAGACAATAGGAATGGTGTCCATGGCATCAGGGAACGTGTAAATAATTTTAAGGTAGCAATTCTAGTCCCTTAATGATCTAAAAATAATCTTTTAAGACTATGGTTAAGTTTTAAAGCATGAGTTCATTAACCATTTAGGAATTGAAGAAAGAGGAAGAAATTAATGATATAACATGGAATCCATAATAAGAAATGCATATATGAAAGTAAGCACAAAGAATCAACAAACCATAACAACAAAGTACATCAGAAAAGTGTTAATTGGATTACAATATGGTGTGGCTTTGTTTTGTTCGACCTCAAAAACCCAACACAACTGACAACACTAAAAATGGTTGAGTGAAGCTCCTAGAATTGGCCCTCAAAATTCCTCTCCTCAATGGATTCCATGCATAAAAATGGCTTTGGCTTCACAATTATACAACATTTATCCTCTTATGAATCTATCCCAGGTTTCCAAGAACCTTGGTTTATATATATATTTGGAGTGGGCATCATTCTCCCAACTTCCTCCCAAAATATGGCCTCAAATCAAGCTCCAGATCTCCCAAAAATGGCCAAAATCCATTACAATCTGGCTAAAATCAGCATAAACATTATATAATAAGATTAAAAACACAAATTTGGGCAACATGCATGCAACCCCCTTTTTTTTGTCTCCTGGTCGCATGGGGCATGGCCATGTGTCCTTGGGCAAGTCCCAGGGCACCGAACCCTCTGGCTTTGCTCCTAGTATTATGGCTTGGGCCATATAGTCACACCCTACGTCTCCACGTGCCCACTCTGTTGTATCCCTTGGTCTTCAACCCCTGGTCAGTCGAGGCTGGCCCTCATCAACCAGGGCTTATCCCAAAATCCGCACCACATGCTAATTTAAAATGAAATTTGTTGGTTTATAGTTAAGCTCTGCTGCATAGTCTGACTGGTCCTCTTGCTTACCTGAAGTCTCTAGTGTCTACGGAGGTCATGGGATCAAATTCCCTGGAGCCATACCGAAATTTTAAACTAGTTGTTCTTGGAAAAATACAGGGTGCCATGTGGTGCCCTATGATTGGGCCATGTATCGCCTCGAGATTGGACTATACTGTCTAGTCACCATACAGTCAATGATCTATTTCATCCTCGTATAGACCGGTGAGCTACCATGTTAGCTTCCATAAAACCACGTCACTTGCACAGTCACTTGCCACGTCACCTGTCGTACAACCACATGTCATGCCATGTCACGTCGTACTTCATAGTCATCCTACCCACGTCGGCGTCCGTACAACCCAACTGTCATCCGTACTACCATGTGTCATCCTATCATTGGGCCACGTCATTTACGGATTACCACATGTCATCCGTACAATTCCATGTTCCAAATCCATACAGGTGCCAACTCAGCCCAAAAACGTCGAATTTGAGTGACACGTGTCACCTCCTGGGGATGCCATGTCAACATGATTAAGTCATCATGAAATCATGTTGAATTCATCCTGATGTCACCTTTCATACTACTGGCATTGGCATTGACTTTGACTGTTGACTTTGACCAATTGACTTTGACCAATTGACTTTTTGCTTATAATTTTGGAAATTCGGTCATAACGCGATAACTTTCAAATATGGTGTCTGTTTGAGGAAAACAATATATGGTTGAAATCAACATGATGAGACAAACACAATGGTGTTTTTTTCGTCCGATTAAAAGAACTTTTATTTTTAGGCCTTCCTGGATCCATTTTGGATCACGCCTCCCCAATAAGACCTTTTGGTCCTCCGAAAGGGTACTAACTAGTCATCAAGTGTAGGATTGGCCACCCCACTTGTTCTCTGTCTTTAAACTTTGTCCAATGCACCTATCTCATCAAGATCAATTGCAAAAAAACCATGACAACTGACAACATATAGTAAGCCACTTGTACTCTTTCACATCTTACTGAAGCCACTACCATACATGTTGAAAACATTAGAAATGATAACATCAGATATATGACTGCAAGTGAGCTAATATGTTTGTAGTACTTGAACAAAATTATCTTACCTTGAAGAAAAGTATGATTAAACTTCCATTCTACAATCATCTCATGTTCATGCTTAAGATCAATTGCTTGATTTGGTACAATTATTGGTGTGTTGCTTACATAAGTTGGCTTCCTTAATTGTTCGATTATTTGTAGAGATTGGTTTTCTTTTAAGTGATGAGCATGTACAACATATTCATTTCCTCATTTGATTAAGTGATATTGATTATATTCCATGTAGAAGATTGCTTTGTGATCATACAAATAAGGACTACCTAAGACTATTCCACATTCATTGAGTGGCACCACATCACACATTATCCCTGTTTGAATCCAATACTACAGTTAATCTGTTTTGACTAGGCCTTAGTGTTCTTAAACTTTGCAATAACATTCTTATAGATACTTATTGCAGTTTCTCTCAACTCAAAAGACACTTTTATCTCTTCCAACATATTCCAAAGGTTTTTCCTGGGAATCATGTCAAAAGATTTTCTAATGTCAACAAAAAAAAAAGAGGTAGGTTTTATTATTGTGAAACTCCTCTGCATTGATACTAAAGGTAACAATATGGTGCAAAGTTGAATGATATCTTCTAAACCTGGCTTGGAATTTATCTCTTTTATCATGAATTTCTATCGAAAGGTTAATCTTCCTTTCCAAAATAACTCCATAGAGCTTGACTAAAATCAGGTTAATCATAATGATACTATAATTAGAGAGAATGTTTATATTCCCATTTTTAAAAATAGGAACAATGAGGCTTTTCATATAGGGTTTAGGGAATCCCTTCTTGGCTACTAAATTGAAGAGAATGTGTATGTGAGGGATGAGGATAGGCCCTTTGATTTTGAAAATTTCATCTTGGTAGTCTTCAATGTCATTAGCTTTCCCATTTGCAAGTCGCTTAAACCCAAACTCTATGTCATCCAAAGAAAAAACTTCATCTCTTTTAAAGACAATATGAATGGTGCCCATGGCATCATGGAACTCATAAATAATTTTAAGGTAGCAATTCCAGTCCCTTAATGATCTGAAAATGATCTTTTAAGACTATGGTTAAGTTTTAAATCATGAGTTCATTAATCATTTAGGAATTGAATAAAGAGGAAGAAATTAATGATATAACATGGAAGCCATAATAAGAAATTCATATCTGAAATTAATCACAAAGAATCAGTAAACCATAAAAACAAAGTTGTTAACGGAGTTCAACAAGATTGCCTACGTCTTCAGGCCTTTGTCTCAGTGGGTGTGTCTTTCTTATTTCTCTTCAATGCTTCAAAAGTACATCAGAAAAGTGTTAATTGGATTACAAGATGATGTGGATTTATTTTTCTCAACCTTAAGAGCCCAACACAACTGACGACACTGAAAATGGTTGAGCGATGTTCTCGGAATTGGCCTGCAAAGTTCCTCTCCTCAATGGCTTCCCTGCATAAAAATGACTTTGGCTTCACAATTCTACAACATTTCTTCTCTTCTGAACCTATCCCAGGTTTCCAGAAACCTTGGTTTATATATATTTGGAGTGGGCATCATTCTCCCAACTTCCTCCCAAGATATGACCTCAAATCGGGCTCCATATCTCCCAAAAATGGCCAAAATCCATTACAAACAGGCTAAAATCAACATAAAAATTATATAATAAGGTTAAAAACCCAAATTTGGGCAACATGCAAGCAACCCCTTTTTTTCTGGCTCCTAGTCGCATGGGGCATGGCCATGTATCCTCGGGCTAGTCATAGTGTGCTGGTCCCTTAGGTCTTTGATTCTAGTCTGATGGCTTGGGCCATATGACCGCGCCCAAAGTTTCCACATGCCCACTCTATTGTAGCCCTTGGTCCATTGGGGTTGACCCCCGCTGACCAGGGCTTATCCAAAAATCCACACCACTTGCTAATTGAAAACTAAATTCATTTTTTATAGTTAAGCTCTACCACATAGTCCAACCATTCCTCCTACTTACTCGAAGTCTCTAGTGCCTACTGAGGTCACAGGATTGAATCCCCCGGAGCCATAATTTTTTTTTAAACTAGACATCCTTGGAAAAAATTGGGGTGCCTTGTGGCACCCTGTGATTGGGCCACGTCTCGCCTTAGGATTGTCCCATACTATCCAGTCACTAGCACATTCAGCGTAAAGTCAATGAGCCATGTCATCATTTTACATCCCAGTCAGTTTCCATGTTAGCTTCCATACAACCACGTCACCTGCATAGTCACATGCAACGTCACATGTCGTACAACCGTGTGTCATGCCACATCACTTCATACTGTAAAATCATCCTACCATGTCACCATCCGTATAGCCAAGTTATCATCTTTACTGCCACTTGTCATCCTGTAATTGGGCCATGTCATGTATGGACTGCCTCGTGTCATTCGTACAATGCCATGTGTCAAATCCGTACACGTTCCAACTCAGCCCAAAAACATCGATTTGAGTGACATGTGTCACCTTCTAGTGATGCCACATCATCATGAAATCATGCTGACTTCATCTCGATGTCACCTATCGTACTACTGATGTTAGCATTGACTTTGAATTTTAACTTTGACCAATTGAATTTTTGGATGTTTGGGAATTCGGTCAGAACGCGATAAATTTCGCATACGGTGTCCATTTAAGGAAGACAATATATGGTCAGAATCAACACGACGAGACAGAAACAATGGTGTTGTTTTCGTCCGATTACAAGAACTTTTATTTTTAGGCCTTCCTGGATCCATTTTGGATCACGCCTCCCCACTAAGACCTTTTGGTCCTCAGAAAGGGTACTAACCAGTCATCAAGTGCAAGATAGGACACCCCAATTGTTCTTTGTCTTTAAAATCTGTCCTGTGCACCTGTCTCATCAATATCAATTGAAAAACAACTATGAAAACTGACAACATATTGTTAGCCACTTATACTCTTTCACATCTTACTGAAGCCACTACCATCCATGTTGAAAACATTAGAAATGGTAACATCAGATATACGACTACAATTGAGCTAATATGTTTGTAGTACTTGCAAGACATTAGGTTATCTTGAAGAAAAGTATGATTGAACTTCCATTCTACAATCATCTCATGTTCATGCTTAAGATCAATTTCTTGATTTGGCACAATTATATGTGTGTTTCTTGCATACGTTGTCTTCCTTAATTGTGCCATTGTTGGCAGAGTTTGGTTTGCTTTTAAGTGATGAGCATGTACACCATATTCATTGTCTTCTTTGATTAAGTGATATTGATTATGTTTGTAGAATAATTCCTTGTGATCATACAAATAACGACTGCCTAAGAACATTCCACATTCATTGAGTGGCACCACATCAAGCATTACCTCATCCACAAATTTTGATGAAATTGCAAAATTTAAAGTTCATTGCTTTGTTATGTGAAATTTATGATTGTTGCTTATCCATTTAAGTGAGTAAGGTTTATGATGCATTTGAGTTTTTAATTTGAATTGTTTAACCACTTTCTCTGAAATAAATTTATAATGAGATCCACTATCTATAAATGTGTCGACCTTCATATGCTTCAATATGACCCTTGTATGAAACAATTTGCTTCTAAAATCACATCCATCATCAATTTTACCTGTCAAACCAACTATTGTGATTTTAGACTCATCACTTGAATCTGATCCCAAGTCTGTTGGTTGTGTTGTTGTTGCAACTATTTTCCTCCCTTTCCTTTCTTTGAACCACTTCGGTCTCTTCTCAGGATGTAATTTCCAGCAATGGTCATCATCATTCCCTTGTTTCTTGCAATGCTTGCAAGAGAGATTCTATTCCCTTCTTGTCACTGAATTTTCTTTCTTTCCATTCCCCTTTCTTTTGTCCTCTTTCCTTGAAGATGATTCCCCTGATACACCAACTCTTGTTTTCCCTTCCTCAATGTATGTTGCTTGAACAAAAAACTCATCAAGATTAGTAGGACCAAAGATAAATACAGTGTTATGAATATGTGCAGTTAAACCTCATATATACTTCATAAGAGTTTCTTGGGTATGTAATGGAATGTCTAACATTAATGTCATCTTACGAAATTCATTTGCATATTATTGCACCGTTTGTCCATTTCTTAGTTTAATACCTTTCCATTCAATTAAATCCTTCTCTTTATAACCCAAATGATAAAATTGTTTTTAAGTGCAGAAACAAAACCTTGCCATGATGGAAATACAATACCCACTTGTTGCGTGCCATTTTGAAAATTGCTTTGCCACCAAATGAGTGTTGTTCCTACAAGTCGAAGCTATGCCAATTTGATTTGAGTTGCCTCATCCTTGATTTGTTGCACATTGCAATAAACTTCCATTTGTCTGACCCAATTATCAATCCTCTCTGCATTGACTTCATCGTCATACATGGGTAATTCAAAATTCACATCAATATTAAGTAAAGGTGTATCATGTTTATGTTTATGGGAATGTTTTCTTATGGAGGATTTGGAACTTGTACATGTCAAATTCATACAGGTGACAACTCAGGCCAAAAATGTTGAATTTGAGTGACATGTTTCACCTCCTTGTGACGTCATATCATCATGATGACATCATCATGATTTCATGTTGACTTCACCTGTCATACTGCTGACATGAATGTTGACTTTTACTATTTACTTTGACCTGCTGAATTTTTGCGTGTTTGGGAATTCAGTCAAAACGTGATAACTTTTGCATATGGTTTTTGTTTGAGGAAACAAATATATGGCTGGAATTAGTACGACGAGACAGATTAATAAAAAACTATTTGTTAAACTTTAATGAGTGGATTATATATAATATATGTTATAATAAGAAGAAACACGATTTTTAAATGCTTTGTTAGGTTTATTAAACCTAGTTGTTGATGAATAAACTTATTTTAATATTATTTCACATATAATATTATAAATTTTATATAAATGTATTTGCATGAATATGATTATAATGTGTTCACACATGAACATGCACTCGTTCATGAGCTTTGAGCCTCATCATTCATCTAATTATCATGAAGGTTGTTAACTAATTAGGTGTTCTTAAGAACATGTGTTAATGTGCTTACATTCCTAAGAATGTATCCTCTAACTTCCATGAAGGTTGTTAACTCAATGTTAAGTAGATGTTCTTAAGAACATGTGTTAATGTATGTACATTCCTAAGAATGTTCCCACGCACATTCCTATAATGTTAATTTTGGAAAAGGTTCTGATTTATTTTCAAAATCATTGTAGGACTCTACTAAGGTGATCATTAATTGGTTCCAAGTAAATATTTCATTGATTTTTTTTTTTTTAAATTTCATAATTTTTTTAAAATATAAAAAAATGACTAAAAAAATTCCCTTATTAAAATGTAGCATACTTAATTAAAATTTATCATACTTAATTAACATGGAGCATGCACTTGAATAAAAACCAAACCCAACATCACCAAAAACCAACCTAAAATCAAGAAACAAAAACATTGAAATTGGTGTAGGGTTGAGGTCATTATGAACCATTATACAAGACTTAAGAAATACTATAAATCCCCCATGTGTTTCACTATCGACATGTGTATTTAATTATCCACATCACTAATACCATTGTTACTTCTATTGCAAATTCCCAATGCCAATTAACACACTTTTTTTATTATTTAGGGCTAGAATGTTTGGCAATTTTAGGACGAGTCTAGAAAAAAACCAAGTTAGATACCTTAATGTTTCAAAACAACACTTGATGACATTGTTTATTGAACTGAGAAATGGAACATAGCCTATAGTCACAAAGAAATGCATTTTTATGGATTGGTGCACCTACCAACCATTTGTAAGTAGCTGGATGGATAAGTGTTTCATGGTATTTGAAAACGCTCCATGCAATAATAGGGAGGTGACTTTGTATTTCCTTAGGAATTTATGGGTTGATTGTTTTTAGGTCACCATGT
>ML801955.1:199489-219574 GCA_009831015.1 Picea engelmannii | reverse complement strand
CAAAGAATAGAGGCAAACCTGAAGTTTTTCTTACTCCCCTGTTTGCACTCTGTCAACTGACTTTTCATATTGGCCAGCAGTGAGGTACACCAATCATAGACACTGGGTCTAACACACTCTACTGCGTAAAAAATATGCGATCACGATGCTTGATGCAATGAGGCCGAACCTATGATCCTGGTAAGCACAAGCACAATGATCTTCAAACTGAGGTTACTTATTGCCCAGATGGGGACTTGGCTTCCCACCTTGGGAGTCCCTACTACACAGTGGGCATCGATATACTCCTCGATATTCATCCCACTCCCTGCTCCACGTGACTTGAGGTTCACAACCTCCCCTTGGTGTGATAGACTAGTCAAGAAGTAGATGTCCTCTACTTCGATCCTCAATGGTTGTCCATCAAGGATAAAGCTCTCGCTATCAAGGTCCAAATAACCCACCAACATCTCCAACAACCTCACTTGGGCCCTCATTCCTTTGAGAACCCAAAATTTGTACAAGACACATCTTTTTAGAGCCACTTGAGCCACTAGATATTGATCCACAACTGCATCTACCTCCTCATGCTCTCGCTCTCTCCATTCCAGGACCATCCTGCAAAAAACTAATCAATTTTTTGAGTTAGAACCCATCTTTTGGCCATTTTCATACCTATACACATCTTTCTTTGCACACAGTCGCGTGTAGAGATTAATACATGCTCCATGTGGTTCACACAGGGGTGTATACCTCGTCGTACACGCGACTCGCATATACCAAAAATCCTAGTTTATGCCCTCAAAAACAAAAAATTGAAACCTAATTAAAAAATGTAATCCACTGAATTTGAAGAGGATGAGATGAAGAGTTACCTGATCCAGATGGTTCGTGATTTTGTTGCCTGATGCTCCCGCAATCGTCGTTTGAATCTTCGAGGTATTTTGGTCCAAATTGCACTATTTGGGTAAAAATCAAAATGATACAGTAATTTTTTATTTTATTACTATTTATAAGATTCTTTTACCCACTTTATATAGTTTCATGCTATTTTTTAACCTAATGGACTAATTCAAGAATGGTTTTGAGCTGTTTTTTTTTGTAGTTTTCACTCAGTTTTCTTGTGGATTTCAACGTCATGATTGGTCATTTGTCACCTCGGGCAGGTATTTTCATAACCTAGCATATAGGATAGGTATCCAATCCATCATGCATTTTTGTATTATTCTTCGACTACCTATTTTTACGCCTTAGGAACGAACCCATCTGTTGCAACACATAACCTCATGTCTGCTATAAATAGCGTCGCTAATAAATGGTAGAGACTTACCAAACTTGGGCGCCCTATTTAGATCCTCTTTGTCATTTGGTTCCCATGCCGAGTTTTTCCTTAGGATTGGGAGTCCATTATAATTCAATACATGACCTTATGATGAGCCTCATTTCTCATTCATGCACATGCGGCCTTATTCCCCGCAAACTCCCAAAAATGAGTCTTAGTTAAGCTCCTTTCCGACTCGTTTAAAAAACTGAGAAGATTGATGAGTGATTTGTCCCTTTCACACTCGTTAAATTGGATTTGAAAGGTCATGAGTCTTAGTTAATCTCTTTTCCAACTCATTATAAAAAATACAAAAGATTGCCGAGTGAACTTGTCTTTTTCACACTCATAGATTGGATTTGAAAAGATGTCTATTTGGTACAAGTTTACCCCTTCTTCACACCTAGTAGACTACAAGACATAAAAAAGGATATTTTTTGGCATTAAGTTGTGATTGTATCTCATTCCCTCGCTTGCAGTATTGAGCCTTTAGCCAGTTCTCGCTTTGCGTCATAAACCATTGCCTAAGCAGTTTTTGCCTCCTCAACCAAGAAGAGCCTTGTTTATATCCTTCGTAGTTTGACACCCTATACCCTAGAGGGAACATCACCCCGAGTATCCATATCCCACATGCATTTCCTTGCATTGAGCATAGGTACGTTCCACTGGTGGAACTAGTTTTGCTTACTTGCGACACTCATTTCCTCCTCTGTATCATAGCATTCATTTGTTATGAAAAAACAAAAAATACAGGTGGGAAGGGAGTACTATATTATAATTGGAAGCAGTCGTGTCGCCTTTGAACAAAATAAAAAATTATTGAATACTTGTGTCATAATAATTTTGGGTTTAGCATGGCCTTAGGAAGCTGATCTCGTTACAGAGTTTTCTCTACCGACTGGTTACTCTTCCAGTCCCTATAGAGAACATTATTGATGCCTCTTGCATCTAATAGTCAAATCATTGACTCTATGCTGCCAGAGTCCACCATATGTCTCATGCTCTTGTTCAAAGGAAGTCTATCAACCTGTTTCGGCCACCCCTCATAAATATTAACTTTGCATGTAGGCCATACCCTTAGTTTGTCTCAGAATCACATGATACTATGGTCTTATCATGCACCCTGGCCCTACTTTCATCATTGGTAGGTCACCTTGAACCCAACAATCGACATTTCATCATTGGTCGTTGACTAGGTGGTTTCCCTTGTGTTCGAAGGCACGACATCTATTCACACTTTGGGATTCGTGCAGTGTCTTGGATTCCATTAGCCTTATTAGTGGTTTCCTCACCTTTGTCATCAGTTTTCATCATTGGCTGCTATTCAGAGGGTCTTTTTCGTATACCGCTTTCATTTGGTATACGCGAAAGACACATAGGGTCGTTGGTTCATGAACATGTTCTTCGTCCGATCTCCACCAAATTGTGAATATCCTACTTTATTCCTCGTGTTGACTGATGAGAGATGCCTCAATGCTCTCCTTTCAGTGGGTCTCTTTCCATCGACTTCAACTCATTTATTATGGATATGGAACCTAGAGTTTTATGAGTACCTTGAGGCTTGCAGTCATTAGTGGCAGGCTCTCTCGCCATTGACAGATGAGAATAAATCAATGTCTCCTGATTAATGGATTTCTCAAGTGTTTGACACCGACCCCTTTATTCTCACTTGTAGAAATGTACTCGATGCCTTGATACCTACTTTCATTATTGGTAGGATGTCGCGTTTGTTAATGATATACCTCAATGACCGGTAATCAAACGATGTCTCATTGTGTTAGACCTCAACTCCTTTACTCACATGATGTAAACTTGCACCCTTGGCGGATAGTGTAGAAAACCTGAAGACATCACTATGTGGTTGCAGATTTTCTGACTTATTGCTTCCCTTTCATTGGACCAACACCTATTTGACTTTAGTGATCATGGGAGATCAGATTGTACTCCATTGTATACAAATATCTTCAGATTGATTTTTGAAACTGGTTTCACTGGGCCTTGTTCGTGACTATGACAATTTTTGGCATATAACTGCATTTGTATTTGCCTATTCATGACCACAGACACTTATTTGGTATATTTTCCACATGGATATGCATTGTATTCTTGGAAGCCATGTATGCAAAGTCGGTACACAATGTAATGAGAAATCGAGTTCGTCCAACTGGGTCTCTACCACTCCACTCCTGGATTATTTATAATGTATTTTGGCCATCACAAATACTCCTATGATCTCACACATTAGGGAGCATCTGTTATAGCAAGATTTGCCTCACCATTTCTATCTTGCACAAAGGTCCTTTTTCCATTTCCCTGTGCATACTTTTCATTCCTTTTTGATGAATCCAGATCCAAAAACACACATTTTTCCACATATACGTGACCTATAAGCTATACAACATGCATATACGTAGGATGATCCACTACAACACGCATACATCGGGATTTGTGCCAGAAAATAAAAAAAAATGGAATCGGGTTTCCATGTCACGATAGGAGATCTCTAATCCTTGGCCTTCCATATATTGGAAATGTTCTGACTCGACCCTTCAAATGCATTTTGAAGACTATAAAAGAACAATTCCAATCTATGGAAAAGGAGGAGAAAGCATTCAACTTTGAGAGAAAATTTACTTTGGAGAAATTACTTCATATTGAGTCTGCATCCCTTTGCCCCTCAAGTCTGAACATAGTGTTCAACCCCCAAGCTCTTTTCCTATTGTTGAGAGAACCTCATTGCCTCTCTCCTATGAGCTTGCATTTTGTGGAGGATTTAAGTGGTGGAGGCCCAGTTGGAAGGAACTTGGTTCCTTGGTTTCAAACTGTGCCGACACGGAAATCTGTAATGTTTTCACTTCTGCTGATCAATTATTAATATAAATACTCATTTCCTGTCCTATTGGTATCGTGAAAATATATGATCATTATCCATGGGCATGTTGGTAATGTTTATTAATGGATTATGTTATCTAATGTGATAACTCCTTTATACTATCACCATGTACTTGCTATGCATGTTTGTTGAGAAATTTTTGCAGGTATAAAGCTTTGGGTCGAAGTGCTCAACGATGGAACATCATCGAACGTTGGATCGAGGTAGGCCTCTTTCTTATCTTGCACATTAGTTTATATAGCATACAATGGAATTGAGTTGATTTATGTAGTCATAACTGTCTGTTGTGGTTTACCCTTGGCCATAGAGAGTTTTACACAGTGTGGAGCAGGTGCTAAGTGTCGTGATAAGAGATTTTGGCTCTATGCATTTGACCTAGTTTTGGAAGGTAAAGAAGGAGGATCTAGTACTTAGTGCACAGATCTCCTGTCTTGTGCGAAGTTTGACTCTGTGGATTAGTGCAAAGGATTGACTAGACGTAAGATTTTGGCGAATAATAAAGAGGCGAAGCGGTTTGTGGATGTAGCCCCACCCTGGGGTGAACCATGTATATCTGGTGTCTCATGGTTTTCTTTGTGTAGTATCATTTATGTTATGCATTTTCTTAGTGCTTTGATTATGATGTGTAATAAATATATATTTTGTTTCTTAAGTACTTTACTTATGTTAAAGGGTAAATGAATGCTAGACTTAACTCACAGTGTTAAGTGTTAAGTGTTAAGGGTACATAATCACTTGTTGTTACTGCGCTTATCTGTCTTTGATTATGCTCTACGATGTTAATGAGGTTAATAAACTAATACATGTTCACTTCCTAAACATTAACAGAATATTCTACGAATTTCTCTTATCAAAGAATCATGTCCCATCCTAATTACTGGCACTTGTGTCCTGTAAGCCCCCCTGCTTCTACCTCGGGTGAGACTTCACCTACTTCGTAGGTGTTGTCGAAAGGGCCAATAGTCAGGGTTTTTTTGGTGCGTTGTTAAGCATTGAACCCTGGGCCTACCCCTGTGCCAACATGCTCCCTCATAGAAATGCATCCCATATGTGAGCCAAAGGTGAAGAAAGTAGGAGTTCCTCCATAAAGTAGCATGACATGTGTACAAAAAACTCCATATGTGGAAAAGTCAAGTCAATATTCAATATATGTGCTCAATAACCAACTATGGGCATACATGTGGCCTACATGACCAAGGTGTCCCATGAAGAATATATAATTAGATCACCATGTATCATATGATATCATCTCAAGGTAGAAAAACAAGTGGAAATCCTTCCAATATGTGGGCATCCTCAAAAAAATGTCATGGAAATATGTGCAAGAAGCCTCCTCACACTACAAGGAGAACACCTTCTAGCGGAGGTTTTTGCGAGGTTTTTAGTGTTACAAAATTTGACAAAATTTTCAAAAAAAACCTTCGTTACAACCTATGCTATTAGTTGCGGAGGTTTTAATAGATGTTCCATATAATTCAAAAAAAAATTGGGCAGACAGATGTTGTAGCGGAGGTTTTTTTTTGGTGTTTTTTTTGTTAATAAACAAACCAATGTGGTATTGAATACAACGCATCAGTTCACACACATAAATGAGAGGCACCATTGCGCATACATAAATGGGAAGCACTGGTGTACATGCATACATGAGAAGCACCAGTGTTTATACATAAATGAGATCATCGGTGTGCCTACATAAATGAGAAGCATCGATGCACACACATAAATGCGAAGCAATAGTGTGCACACAAAATTGAGAAGCAACAGTGTGCACACATAAATGAGAAGCACCAATGTTTTTTGTTTTTATGCATGCACTGGTGTGTATTGTTATCATGTGCACCAAAATATTTTGAAATGATAAAAATATAATCATACATTATGTCATTTAAAGAAACATTTATTTCTAACAATTTTTAGCACCAATGCATATAACTCATAAAAATGCACCATTTAGTGAGTTCAAAAGAATGTAGTGCACTGATATGTATATATTTTAATTAAATGTTTTTTTTTACAAATTTTCAATTAATCATCTCGAAATCAAATATTTTTTATAATAATATCGATTTTATATTTTTGTTATTGTATTTTGATACAATTATTGCATTAATGCATTATCCAACAGATTAAACCTATGTTATTTGTAACAATGTAAATCATCCATATATTAATTGATCAACAACACAAAATTTTACAACATTTGAAAATGCAATAAAATAAGAAACTCATTTTATTATATATGAATAAGTGGCCCATCATCATACAAAATGGGATAATGTAAAGGTCCACAATAATCAAAATGCAAACAATATGTAATTGTTACACTCATCGGTAATATGCCCTCATGGAATTGGGACAATATGTCAAGTACATTAAACAAAATTCATGATTTTCACAAATAAATATTCCAAAACATACAACTTGCAGTAACATTCAATTATATTGATTTTCATTCGACATCGTTTGAGTTGCATGCACATCTCATTTCTTCATCACTTGTAGGCAATATTTTACTTTGGTTATTTAACCTATTGTTTTCTTGATAAGCTTGTCTTTGATGTTCCACCTCTTCATGTTCCATCTACAATCATAGAAATAAAGTCTAATATATATATATATATATATATATATATATATATATATATGATTGTGTAAATAAAAAAATTTACCATAACAATGTCTGTTTCATAAATAATACACATTATTTTGAAGCCATGATGCATATCGTCTCTCAAAATATCTTATGTTGGATGCACTCCATACTTTATTTCTTGCATGTTTAATACACCATGACAAAGCACAATCGATATAATTAATACAAGATTTCTTATTATTCTATTAATTATAAAACAAGGAAAGTTAAACAACATGACTACTTACAAATTGTTTAATAAACCTTGATACCTCAACATATACTCACAACCCATACCTTTTTTTTTACAGAAACAATTATAATTATTATTAAAAAAGGGGTTGTATCAGGGAAAAAACATCCTTGATGTACAAAATTTAAAAATGGCCATAGGCCTAAAGCAAAACTGGAATATTACATATGTCCCAACTATTCTTTAATCTTCTCAAATATACATCAAAACTACTGTAATTTTTCCATGGATAGATTTTTACATAGGAGAATAAAAAAAAGGAAATTTTACACTGCATATATCTATCCTAATTGAGTTTGAGATCTATATCCACTTCTCCATGAGTAGCTTCCAAAGCGTCTCGCATAGACTGATGTAGAGTGGGTTGAATAACTTCATAGGACACGATTGATCCTTCTGATGGCAGGGGCCTCTTCTAGATGGAATATTCAAGGGGATGATTATGTAAATGGTGACGAAGAGACCAGAGTTGGGTTGAATGTGGATTGAGAACATGGAGTGTTGGACATATTTTCATTGATGTATTGTTATTGATGTCAACAGATGATGTCATTACATTATAATGAAGAATTGGTATAAAGAGATGATGCACATGAAGCTCAGAAGAGAAAGTGCATTGCAGAAACCCGATCAGGATTGAAATCCCCACAGTAAAACTACAAAAGAATCGAGGAAGGATCATGTCCATTGATGTAGATTTTGGGAAAAACTAGGACCGCCATATTACAAGAGAAGGACCATTGGAGGAATGCTCAATGATCAGATCAAGTTGTGACCATTGGATATGAAAGCACCATATCAAGGGTAGGGATTGATTGCGGAGCGCGAAGGGACAATGAAACAACATGTTAATTCCAATCCCGCAGTTAGTCTAGACTGTTAGATTACAAGAGAAGGACCGTTGGAGGACTAGTCAACGATTAGATCAATTTGTGACCATTGGATATGCAAGTGCCAGATCAAGGGTAGGTTTTGATTGCAGAGTGTGAAGGGAGAATTAAACAACACATTATTTCCAATCCCACAATTATTCTAAACCGTCAGATCTCATCGATTCAAAGATTGACGATTGTGGTTGATCCACCAACAATCACACAAATTCAATTGAGGATTTTGGGAGACAGGATAAACCATGTGCAAGTTACGATTATGCAATGGACACCGACCGTCGATGGTCACTCGTCGATAGATCTATGGTTGGCATCATTTCCACTACCAATGAGCAGTTTCCATTGCAAAGATTGACGATAGTTTTAAACGTCGTGCTAGTTGGGACCCTGCAATCATCCCTGATCGTTGATCTACTCCAAGAGAATTCTCTACTTTTGGATCAATTTGAGTGGAAGGACAAAGTAATCCATAAATAAGGACCATCATATCTGGAGAATACATGATGACCATTAGATCTAGAAGGGAAGACACATAACACACACATTAGGAGATCCACATCATAAGACCACGTCAGCAAGGACACGTGACACAATCAAATGGTGACAAATGTCAAGATGAAATTGGCATTTCAAGTAAGTGTAAGTCACAAATCTAAGTGACATGTGGTATCCAATCGACCAGTGTTAAGTTAGCAGTGACTTCAACAAGTTACGTCACTTCAGGAGTATGTACTTTGGGGGAAACCAGTTTCTAAACTTCCTGAAAGGTCAAAGGTCGAAGTTAATGATAACCATTGATCTAATTTGGGAGTGATCTCAACTGATGATCAAGCATAGTGGAAGGATAGCGTAAGTGGAGGTGTTAACTAACAGCAAGTGGTCACCACCACTTTATGACTTATTCGGTAGGTAATCACTTTAGAGGAATTGCTACTCCATGGTCCAGGAGCCACAAATAGTCGAAGTTCTGAAGTAAATGAGAACTGTCCATCTCATTGTGACATTTAAACATGATCATTTATTATGATAAGTGATCAAGCACTCACTTCGCCTAGCACCTGGTCACCACCTGTGATCATATGGAATAAAGAAACAAAGGGTGAAAAAAGAGGCAACGCTTAAATTAATAAGATTGTTGTTCTGTGCCTATGGTCATATGTAAATGGTTTGAAGGAAGCACCTCTATATAATTTGATTTATGAAATATTTGCAGAGACATGAAATTAAGTTAAATGAAATTGATCCATACCTATGATCGATTAATGAAAAGAATTTTCATTAAATTGAAAAATATTCTCAATAATATTTGAATAAAGAAAAACAAACAAGATTATTGTTAATGAAGAGATGAGATGGTCCAAACAAAGGGACATAATGTTTCATAGCTCACACCACTTGTAAGAGTATATAAACGAGAAAGAGTGATGAGAAGAAAGTGTCTTTGCAATCCAAATAGGAAGATCAAAATAGAAGCAGAGTCCAAGAAGAAGAATTGTTTGTTCTTATGAAGTGAGGGTGGAAGGGAGGAGCATGGAAGGATTCATATACTTACTAAGAAAAATGTAAAATATAAGGGAGTCGGAGCTTCCTAGGGTTGGTTCCCTAAATACAAGGGAGTTTGTGCTTCCTAGGGTTGGTGACCTAAATACAAGGGAGTTGGTGCTTCCTAGGGTTGGTTACCTAAATACGAGGGAGTTGGTGCCTCATAGGGTTGGTGCACTGAAGAAGGGGATATATGTATCCTAGAGTTGGTTCTCTAAAAAGGATCGGTGTCCTTCATTATTCTTTATAAAAACTTGTAATTCCTATTAAATATATTTATTTAATTGATTTTGCATACAATTCATTGTTGATTTATTGTGGTAATCAATAAAATACAAAAAGTAACTGCTAATTGTGAAAAAGGGGTAATATTGATTCACCTGACCCCTTCTCAATATTCCAACAATTGGTATCAGAGCGGGTGCCTTCAGCACAGTATAAAAACTGGAAGGTAGATCCCGAATATGGTTCAACAAGAGGGAATGTTTAACAACAAAGAACCATTGTTCAATGGAGGAGGCTATGCTCTATGGAAAATAAGAATGAAAAAATTCATGTTGGCTCTTGATTTTGATGTCTAGCAATCTGTTGAAGATGGTTACACTACACCAACTACTCCACCCAAAGATACTGCAGGAAATAAAATCCACAATAACAACTCAAGAGAAATTAATGCAACTCTAGGAGAGTTGAAAAATTATATCTGTGTAAAAGTTATGCATTGTAAATTGGCCAAATAAATCTAGGACAAAATGGAGGTTTTATAAGAAGGAGATGAAAAAGTTAGGGAAGCCAAACTACAGACCTATAGAACTCAGTTTGAGGATATGAGAATGAAAGAAGAAGAAAATATTGTTGAGTACCTTCATAGAGTAGATGAATTGGTTAATTCAATCAGAGCAATAGGAGAAGAAGTTATAGATAAACCTATTGTGCAAAAATTACTAAAGTCATTATCTATGAGATATGATGCAAAGATTTCTACAATTGAAGATAGATTTGATCTAAACACACTCATAGTTGATCAGATTCATGGAATTTTTACAGCATATGAAATGAGAACAGGGAATGATAAATCGACAAAAGATGAAAAAACCTTCAAAGCATCTAAGAAAAAGATGAGGGAAGAGAAAAATACCAATGATAAGTCATCAGATATATCAGATGTAGAAGAGGCCAACTTTATAAAGAAACTCCAGAAAATATAAAGGAAATTCACCTTTCAAATGTTTCAACTATGGAAGAATTAGACACTTTGCTAACAAGTGTCCCTATCCCATACAGGAGGAAAATGATGAAGAAGTTCACAACTAGGAAAAGAAATACAAGAATAAAGTTTATAAGAAAAATAAAAACTTCTACTCTAAAGAAGACATCAACTCTTCATACATAAGTGAGAATGAAGATTCGTAGCTTTTGTTTATGGGAATGAAAACTCAAGATGATAAACATCCAGAACATGAACAAGAAGGGAACTTCGAAGAAGAAATCCATAGGGTAATTGAAGATCTAGGAAAATCTAAGAAACAAAATAGGGTACCAAGAAGAGAGCTTCTAAAAATTAAAGAAGCTACTAAATCAAGAGAGAGGGAAGTTTCCAAAACCCTCAAGGAGTCAGAAAAAACCATCAATGATTTGAAGTCACGGCTCCTAGAAGCCAATAAAACTGAAGAAATCATTTTAAAACAACTTAGTGATAAAAAAAAATGCATGTGAGAAACTAGAAGCTGAGATTAAGCTGCTAAAAAGTGAACTTGAGAAAGAAAAGAAGAGATCAAACTTTGGAGATAGTTCAAAGATCTTGGATGAAATTCTCAGTAGTCAAAGGTCACCAAACAACAAGACTGGTTTGGGATACACCCAAGACTCAACTTCTACATCACGAGGATCTGTCAAAAGACCAATTAGTTATACAGATGCTCTAAAGGGCTCCTTAAGAAGAGAACATAATAAGGAAAATATGATACCATTGAACATTGTTCCACATAAACAAAAATCAACATTCCCTACTAAAGTAAAAAATGACAGGAAGAATAGAATCACCAGAAGGAATCTCGATAATAAATATCTATTCATTGGATATTGTTACTCTTGCAATAATTTTGGACATAAGGCAGTACACTGCAAATATTATGGACAATACAATAACATAAATTTCCAAAGATATAAGAACAATAGGTACAATACAAAGAAGAGAAACTGCAACTCATTTACTCCGTTGCAAAACTTCAATATTGAATGTAAAAAATGCAACAACTATGGTCATAAAACTAGAGAATGTAGATTACCAATGCAATCCCTAAAAATAGGAAACCTTAACAAACATAATAGGAACACATGCAAAATAAAATCTGAAGTACCAAATGAGAAAGATGTTGAAAACATTGCTCCTGAAATTGATGAAGTTAATAATAGGAGATTGGTGGGTAAAACTTATAATAAGGAATATAATAATCAAAGCTATGCATATAAAGTAGATCAAACTCAAGACATGAAAACTCCTAAAGAAAAATGTTGCTTAAACCAAGTAGATGAAAGTTGGCTATGGCATAGAAGGTTGGGGCATTTAAGATTTGACAAGTTGATCAAAGACAACGAAAAGGAGGCAGTTAGGGACCTGCCAAAAGTGATTAACCCTTCTGATCCTATTTATAAACATTTTCAAATAGGAAAGAAAACATGATTTAGGTTCAAAACAAAAGAGCATTCCACAACTAAACCATTAGAGCTTATTCACACAGATCTATGTGGACCTACCAGAACCAAAATCACTTATGATGAACATTATTTTATGTTGATTGTTGATGATTACAAAAGAGTGACCTGGGTTTTCTTTTTAAAAAACAAATCAGAAGCCTTTGAGAAATTTAAAATATATAAAGCTCTTGTAGAAAATGAAACAAAACTAAAAATTAAGTGTTTAAGATCAGACAATGGAGGAGAATTCACCTCTAAAGAGTTCACTCAATTATGTGAAAACCATGGTATCAAAAGATAGTTTTCATCTCCTAGGACTCCTCAATAGAATGGAGTGGTAGAAAGGAAAAACATAATAGTTCAAGAAGTTGCAAGAACTATGCTAAATGAAGCCAAAATTACATAATTTTTTTGGAGATATGCAATCCACATAGCAGTTCACATACTTAATAGAGCTCAGTTGAGACCCAACCATGACAAAACCCCTTATGAACTATGGTTTGGGAGGCCAACCTCTGTAAAATACTTTAGAATTTTTGGAAGTAAATGTTACATAAAGAATGATGAATATAACCTAGGAAAGTTGGACCCAATATCTGATGAAGGAATATTATTAGGATACTCATCGATAAAAAGGCATACAGATGTTATAATCTCAAACTACTAAAAATAGTGGAAAGTGCAAATGTAAAAATAGATGACCTAATAAAAGGAATATCCCAAGGCCTTGATATAAAATCTCAACAAGAGGACGATGATGTAGAATATTAGCAAGAAGATGATGATGAAACACAAGAAAATGAACCTCACACAGATGAAGAAGACAATGAAGAAATGCCCTTTCCAAGAGCTCCATCAAAAAGAGTTCAGAAGAATCATCCTGAAAGCCATATCATTGGAGATAAAAGTGCAAGAGTGGAAACAAGAAGGAAACTAGATTTTGAATTAGAACAAGCAATGCTATCCCTAATTGAACCTAAATTAGTTAAATAAGCTTTCAAAAATAAAGATTGTATAAAATAAATGAATGAAGAACTAGATCAAATAGAGAAGAAGCAGACTTGGGAACTAGTTCCAAGACCCAAGAACAAGAATGTGATAGGAACTAAGTGGATCTTCAAGAACAAATTAAATGAAAATGGGGAAATTATGAAGAACAAAGCCATATTAGTCTGCAAAGGATATTCTCAAGTAGAAGGTATTGATTTTGAAGAAAAAATTTCTCCAGTAGCAGGACTTGAGGAAATCAAAATGTTCCTAGCATCTGCATGCTTAAGAAATTTCAAAATCTATCATATGGATGTCAAATCAACATTCATTAATGGAACACTAGAATAATAATTATACGTTGAGAAACCAAAAGGTTTCATGTTATCAGAAAACCAGGACTATGTGTGCAAACTTAAAAAGGCTCTATATGGTCTTAAACAATCCCCCAGAGCATGGTTCTCTAGGCTTGATCAATATCTACAAAAATAGGGATACAAGAGAGGGACTACTAACAACAACTTATATATCAAAATTGAGGATAAAAACATGATTGTTGTGGTAGTATATGCAGATGACATCATATTTGGGAGTAATCTCACTACGCTAAGCATAAAATTTGCAACCAAAATGCAAGAAGAGTTTGAAATGTCTATGCTGGGAGAACTATCATTCTTCTTAGGTTTACAATTAAATCAAACATAAAATGGAATATTTATTTCCCAAACTAGATATATCCAGTAAATGATGAAGAAATTCCATATGGAAGACAATAAACCTATGGGTACTCCAATGATCACTGGATGTAAACTACGTCTAGAAGATGACTCACCAAAAGTAGACCAAATGATGTATATATCTGTGGTTGGAAGTTTTATCTATTCAACAACAACAATACTTGACATCATGGAGGCTATAGAACTCGTGAGGATATTTCAATCTGCACCTAAAGAAACCCACTTAAAAGTAGTAAAAATAATATTCAGGTACCTTCAAGGCACCCTATAACTAGGATTATGGTATCCAAAAGATAAAGACTTCAATCTAACCACATATACTGATGCATATTGGGCAGGTAGCATAGATGATAGGAAAAGAACTAGTGGAGGAGCATTTTTCTTAGGAAAAAGTCTGGTAGCGTGGTCAAGCAAGAAACAAACATCCACATTACTCTCTATAGCAGAGGCAGAATGCATTGTTGCTTCATCCTGCTGCACACAAGTTTTTTGGATGAAGCAAAATCTAGAAGACCTACAAATAAAATATAATGATCATATTACCATTAACTGTGACAACATTAGTGCCATAAGTATCTCTAAAAATCCAGTCATGCATTTAAAAATGAAACACATCCCAATTAAATACCATTTCCTAAGAGATCAGGTCACCCAAAAAATAGCTAAAATAGTGTATCTCGACACCAAAGAACAAATTGTAGACATTTTCACAAAACCTCTGCCTAGGAGTACTTTTGAAAATATCTGACATAAATTAGGAGTAATTCAAGAACCTCATTAAAAATCGAATGGTCAGGGGGATCATTACCATAGGGGGAGAGAAGAAATATCCCCTCTATCATTGATGTCAAAGGGGGAGAGTAACTTCACAGGAGAAAAACATCATCACAGGGAGAGTTTGTGTATGAAGTTAGTGTGTTTCCCTCAATGTCAAAGGGGGATATTGTTGGACATATTGCCATTGATGTCAAAAACCAATGTCATTACATTATAATGATGATATGGTATAAAGAGATTATGCACATGAAGCTCAGAAGGGAAAGCGCATTGTAGAAACACAATCAAGATTGAAATCCCCACAGTAAAACTACAAAATAATCGAGGAAGGATCATGTCCACTGATGTAGATTTTGGGACAAACTAGGACCGTCATATTACAAGAGAAGGACCATTGGAGGACTGGTCAATGATTATATCAATTCATGATTGTTGGATACACAAGCATCATATCAAGGGAAGGGATTGATTGCGGAGTGCGAAGGGAGAATTAAAAAACACGTTAATTCCAATCCCGCAATTAGTCTAGATCGTCAGATTACAAGAGAAGGACCGTTGGAGGACTGGTCAACAATCATATCAAGTCATGACCATTGGATACGTAAGAACTAGATCAAGGATAAGGATTGATTTCGGAGCGTGAATGGAGAATTAAACAACACGTTATTTCCAATCCCGCAATTAGTCTAGACCATCAGATCTCATCAATTCAAAGATCGAGAATTGTGGTTGATCCACCAACAATCGCACAACTTCAATTGTAGGTTTTGGGTGACGGGATAAACCACGCGCAATTTACGGTTCCACAATACACACTAACCATCTATGGTCACCCACTGATAGATCTACGGTTGGCATCGGTTCCACTACCAACAAGCAGTTTCCATTGAAGAGCTCGAGGATAGTTTTAAACGTCGTGCTAGTTGGGACACCGCAATAATCCTTGATCGTTGATCTACTCTGGGAGAATTCTCGACAATTGGATCAAGTTGAGTGGAAGGATAGAGTAAGCCATAAAGAAGGACCGTCAAATCTAGAGAATACATGATGACCTTTAGATCCAGAAGGGAAGACATGTAGCACACACATCAGTATATCCACATCAATAGACCACGTCAGCAAGGACACATGGCACAATCAAATGGTGACAAGTGTCAAGATGAAATTTTCATTTCAAGTATGTGTAAGTCACGAATATAAGTTAGACGTGGAAGCTAATAGGCAAGTGCCAAGTCAGCAAGTTATGTCACTTCGGGAGTATGAACTTCGGGGGAAACCAATTTCTAAACTGTTTGAAGCGTCGAAGGCCAAAGTTAACGCTAACCGTTGATATAATTCAGGAGTGCTCTCAACCGATGATCAAGCATAGTGGAAGGATAGTGTAAGTGGAGGTGTTAACCAACAACAATCCATCACCACCTATTTATGACTTATTCAGTAGGTAATCACTTAAGAGGAATTGCTACTCCAGAGTCCAGGAGCCACAAATAGCCGAAGTTCTGAAGTAAATGAGAACCGTCCATCTCATCGTGACATTAAAACATGATCATTGATTGTGATAAGTGATCAAGCACTCGCTTGGCCTAACACATGGTCACCACCTACGATCATATGGAATCAAGAAAATAAGGGCGAAAAAAGAGGCAACACTTAAATTAATAAGCCTGTGGTTCTGCGCCTATGGTCATATGTAAGTGGTTTGAAGGAAGCACATCTACATAATTTGATTTCCACAATATTTGCAGAGACATGAAATTGATTTAAATGAAATCGATCCATACCTGTGATCAATTAATGAAATTTTTTTTCATTAAATTGAAAAGGCTTCTCGATAATATTTGAATAAATAAAAACAAATGAGATTATTGTTAATGAAGAGATGTGATGGTACAAACAAAGGGACACAATGTTTCATAGCTCACACTAGTTTGAAGAGTATATAAATGAGAAAGAGTGGTGAGAAGAAAGTGTCTCTGCAGTCCAAATAAGAATATCAAAATAGAAGCAGATTCCAAGAAGAAGAACTGTTGGTTCTTATGAAGTGAGGGTGGAAGGGAGGAGCATGGAAGGATTCATATCCTTACTAAGAAAATTGTAAAAGATAAGGGAGTCATAGCTTCCTAGGGTTGGTGCCCTAAATACAAGGGAGTCGGTGCTTCCTAGGGTTAGTGCCCTAAATATAAGGGAGTCAGTGCTTCCTAGGGTTGGTTTCCTAAATACAATGGAGTTGGTGCTTCCTAGGGTTGGTGCCCTAAAGACGAGGGAGTTGGTGCTTCCTAGGGTTGGTGCCCTGAAGAAGGGGATTTGTGTCTCCTATAGTTGGTTCTCTAAAAAGGATTGGTGTCCTTCACTATTCTTTATAAAAATTTGCAATTCCTACTAAATATATTTATATAATTGATTTTTCATACAATTCATTGTTGATTTATTGTGGTAATCAATAAAATATAAAAAGTAACTGCTAATTGTGAAAAAGGGGTAATACTGATTCACCCCCCCGCCTCTTAATATTCCAACACGGAGAACCAGAGATAATTCTTCATTTTTATTGGCCTCTTGTTCTTGAAATTGTGAGTTAGTTGATCATTTGAATTTCTCAGAGTTTCTATTTCTGTTTTTTGTGATTGTAATTTCTCCTACATCCTCTCCAATTTACATTTGATGCAATTGTAGGGAAGACTACTCTGCTGCCACATAATTAGGACAAATAATATGCAGAGTGGATTCTTCAAAAAATGGGAATTCCAATACAATCCTGAGAATTTGATGTTGATTATGTGATTCTAATACTTCCATAATCCATTTAATGCCCAATTGCTACCCAAAGTGAATTCCTCGTGCAATTTTGATGTCGAATCCTAGTAGGGAAAGGACAACACTATATAATGAAATGATGAGGTCAATAACATCTTCAATGTCGAGTCTATTGATTGTGTTGTAGTTCCTATATAGACAATGACTCTTACAAGACAAAGGGGGATGATTGTTTGCAAAAGAACCTTAACTGAGGGGAAGTTTCCACACGGATCCATCAATTCACATGAGGTTGGTTTAAAAAGCATCAAATGGAGAGGAGATTTCATGTGTGATGTGAATTTATTTCCTCCTGTCTTTGGTATGGGAGGTATTCTTAATGCTATATGAATCTGAGTGATGATAGAAACTCGTGAGATGAAGGGACATGGAGTCACGTCCCCTCCCATTCCTTTCAGTTCAACATTTATTTTCTTGGACCGACAATTCTCCTTGAGGGAGTTGAATTTTTTACAAAAGGAACATATATAACTTAAGGTAAATAAATTTGAGAATATTCCTCATTGATTCTTAGGGTGATTTGTTCAAATTGATTTACTTCCTTGGCCAAGGATTCTACTTTCCCATTATGGGTTCTATAAATGTGGTGATAGCTTACATAATTAATTTTTTACTCCATCGTCCTGATTTTGTGGTATCCACATAAGGTTGGGATCATCCTTTTTAAATATTTTTTGAATCCCTTTGAAAATTAAATCAAAATCACCAATGGAAACTATTCTAGCTTAATTATCTATTGGAATGAGATGCAGTCCCATATATATGACAAGGGCCTCTGCTTGATTATATGTAGTGTGACCTAGCCCCCATGAAAACCCAATAGTCTTATTTCCTTTGAAGTCAAAGATGACTCCCCTTGCACCTGTCGTCCCTACTCCCAACCCATACTTAACCCAATGTCTATCAATTATTCAATTGACTCTTCTTTGTATGTTAGCACCTATAGAAGACATCCATGGATGAGGGTAAATGAATTATTCAAATATAAATATCATAACAAAAATGAAATTTTAGGTAATATTGAAGAAGTATTCAGAAACTTTGTGATCAACCCTTTTATTCCTCTTCATCATGTCTTATGTGCTAAATGTGTTTCAATTTTTTTTCTTTTCTACAACAAAAAAATTGAAAATAAGTATTTCATGTGATAATTAAATTCAATTACATAAATAATAAATGAATGATTATGAATTATTTTATTTGATTTTTAAATCAATTGTTCTGGTGCATTTGTTATTGGGGGAGCACCGATGCGCTTTTTTATTGGGGAGAGCACTTGTGCACTTTTTTATTGGGGGAGCACTGGTGCACTTTTTTATTGGGAAGATCACTTGTGCACTTTTTTATTGGGGGAGCACCAGTGTTGGTGACAGGAACATATGCATCGATGGGATATTCTTATACAATTCTCATCATGAACTGCATAAACATTTTTTTAAAATAAAACTAACAACAACAAGGTTTTGGATCAAATGCAATGATTGATCGCATTGCAATAGATATGAAATGCCCCATATAAAAGCAAAGAAACCCTATAAAAATCAATTTCTTAAAAAGAAATTTCTTCTGAAATATAGAGAGGAAAATGAAGAGAAACAACCAGGAAGCTAGGGCTTCCAATACTTAATGTAATTATGAAACCCTTTTATTTTTTTATAATGCACTAAAATTTGTTTGTATCAATCAGGGGAAATATTGAGATGATGAATAGAATAAAATCACATACCTGAAATTTCTCCCCTGCAAATTTGTATGTAAATTTGTCTCTTCAAAAAAATATGCCCATTCCAAAGACTTTGCTTGTAAATATCTCTTGCACAAATCTCCCCTCTAAATTTTGGCAAAATAATGATTAATATTTTCATTTATAAACACGTACATTTTGAAAATATAATTTTTTTCTCATGTTTTCATTGTATATTTCAGAGCATTGATTTGGTTTGGTAATTCTTTTTTTATTTTACACTTTAATGGTGTGCCCCAATAGTAAGATGCACTAGTGTTTTTGTTATATGAGAATTGGTGCACTTTGTTAATGGGGGAGCACAAGTGAGCTTTGTTATTGGGGGAGCACCAGTGCACTTTTTTATTGGGGAGAGAATGGTTGTGCTCTTTGTTATCCCCGATCTATAGGGATAACTAGGAGATCATGTCTTGAGGCCCACGGGTCCTAGACATGGAGTACCGCAAGCAAGATTGACCTGAGCATGGCCCTGGAGGGCCCATTCTTCTCCTTCTTCACCAGACTTGTCCTGTTAGCAGCAACAACTTCCATCACCATTGGCTTGGACTTGCATCAGAGAGGACTCTTTCTCCACGAGGTAATTGGTCCAAGGTATCATGGTATGTGTCATGTTTGATCGTTATAACCTTCTTATATATGCATCAGGTTCCTTAGATTTCTGATAACTGCTTGGATCTTACACTAATCCACTTGCCCATTGTTGGGGGGATTTACGGGGTGACCTAGCAAGCTTGTATTCATGGGTTTTGGTTAGCCACCAAGGGGGATTTGCAGAGCCATCGTCCGCTCCCACCATTCTATCAGTTTACATCTTATATC
>ML801955.1:160507-173021 GCA_009831015.1 Picea engelmannii | reverse complement strand
GCATGAAAGGAAATCTAAGAGGCAACATGACTAAATGCTCAATGCAAAACTATTTCTAATGCATGAAAGGAAATCTATTTTATTGAAAGAAAGAAGAACTACCGACTAATGCTTAATACATAATAAGAAAACTACTATCTAATCTATCAAAGAAAATTCTATCTATCCTACAACAACATTAAAACTTTATTCTAATCTATGAAAGAAAGAAACTATATCTATGAAAGAAGAAAAACTATCTCTTCTAATCTACGAAAGCAAGAAACTATCTTCAATCTACAAAACTAGGAAAACTATCTTTTAATCTATGACAATTCAAATATAATGATGGTGCTTGTGTGAATGTCTTCGGTGTCAGATGATATCTCGATGGAACTTGACAACAAAGGACAATTCCAATGGTATAAACTCAATACTAATCTCAATGGAAAAGTGAAAGGTATGGATTAAACAATCCAATGAGAGTTTAGTCATGAAAAAACAATGTTAAATACCCTGCATATTCATATATGAACCATCAACAACATAACGAGATCATCATTATACTTCTACACTATGTAAGAAAAACTAGATTCAACCATTAACTAAGAAATATAATTGCAATTTAATTCTAGAAAGGAAATTACATAAAATGAAAACTATACTATATCTATTCTAACAATTCAAACTGCAATAAAGAAATGATTAAAAACAAAAATTAAGACATGACATTAAAAAGTAAACTAACAACTACATTAACCAATAACTAAGTAAGCAAAATCTATATAAAACTGAAATAAGCAATCTATCATTAAAAACTGAAATTAACTCTATCCATCCATCAAATCCCTATCAAAGAAAACCCAAATTAAAACTTTGTTTTAAACTAGACTATAAAATCATAAAAGAAAGCATAATCTAATATATAATTACACATGGGGTTAGTCCAGGGATTTGCAAATCTGTTCCTAATCTACAAGATCAATACATGTTAACACATCTCATCATTCTAACCTGCAAAAGATAATCAAAACAATTAAACTACAACAAACTAATTAACACAATGAAAAACATGCATGTACATAAAATAAAGAGAACAACTAAACTATGAAATGCATAAACAACACAAAGACAATTACCAGATTGATGGTGGCCCCCCCAGCAAGTCATGGTCACTTCTCAAACAAACACCATGAGCTCAACAAAATGATTTCACCATTAAAACTTGAAAAACGCAGTCTTATACAATTCTGGCAATTGAAAAATGCAAAAACAGAGCCAAAATCGTTTTTGGCTCTAACACATGACTTTTTCTACGGCTTAACAATTATCTGACCACCACGGTGGTATTTATAATGTTTACAGAGAAAGTGGTCGATCACAGGAGGTTCGAACCACTTCTAAAATTGGCAAATTTCATTAATGGTGCCCTAACTGCCAAAACAGAGCTAGCCAATATTCACCCACCATAACAACCCAAAATCGAGTTGTCAAGAGTTCAGTAGCTGGAGGGGATAAGGATGAACAAAAACCACGTTCCTGATTCGCCCATCACTGGTTGCCAATACCATAACCACCAAGTTGCCCTCCGTTTTTGTGCAATATGCAGTGCTAGAAGGAGTGTTGGATCGGGTACCGGAACGAGTGCTGGAATGAGTGTTGGACTTAGTGTTGGAAGCAGAAACATAGTGCATTTTCACCCTGTAACATCAAAAAATGTGAATCAGATCCTTGGAAGCATTAAAACATGATAAATTATGCTCGATACAATCATTAAACATGAATCATATGTACCTTATGTCGATCATACCATTTTATCATAAAATTCTTCAAAAAGCTCCTTCAAAAGATGAAAAATGCATATGTACATGTGGCAAAAGTGCATAATAACCGTCATAAAAGTGATCATATCTCAGGCCCAACACCAAGTCTCTCATGAAAGTACTCAAACTTCATCTTGGCAAGTGATTTGGTGAAGATATATGCAATCTTCTCTTGTGTAGGAAGGTATTTCACATGTACTTCTTTCCTTTGCACCATGTCTCTGATATAATGATATTTTATCTCAATGTGTTTCAATCTATCATGAAACACAACATTCTCGGAGAGCTTCACACAACTCTCGTTATCACAATGAATAATGGTAGGATCCATATCATGATCAAATAAATCTGTCAGGAGCTTTCGAAGCCACACTACTTCGCGGACTGTCACACTCAATGATATATACTATGCTTCTACGATACTCAAGGCCAAAGATATCTATTTCCTACTGCACCAGGAAACCATGGTAGACCCCAAGGTAAAACAACAATCGTATGTTCTCTTGTATTCCATTGCGCTCCCTGGAAAATATGCATCGACATATCCCTGTAAACTCATGTCTATACTAGAGGCATATAACAAGCCATATCCAACTGTTCCCCATAGATTTATAAATTACTGATTCGATGTTATCCAATGAGTCTATCTCAGTTCACTCATGAAATGACTAAGTGCATTCACTGCATAGCATATATCAGGTCTAGTGTTAACCAGATACATCAATGATCCAATCAATTGTCGGTAAAAATGTGGATCAATATCGCCTGCAACARTAGAAGCATCATTCATTTTCTTCAAATCCATCACCATCGGTGTAGGGATGGATTTGAACTCTGTCATACCRAACTTCATCAATATCTCCAATGTATATTTTCCTTGACTMAAGAAAATCTCATCAGTCCTCTGCCATACTTCTAGTCCCAAGAAGTAGTGCATCATACCTATATCCTTTAACTTGAATTCATAATTCAATGCTTGCTTGCATTCAACAATAAGTCTTYATCAACCGGTGAGGAATAAGTCATCCACATTGTTGAGTCTCTATCTTGACATTTACAATGCCCTATATCACCTTRTATCCGAGCCCTTTTTACCTATGTTATAAGCCTATACTTGATTGTTTCCTCCATAAACATACCTAATGACCTTGTTCATGTACACAAGAGGTAACTTATGATTAAGGCATGTTTTGTTTAATTTTCTTGAGCTAATTCAATTAAAATGCTTGATTTTGTATAATGCTAATTCTTTTACTCCTAAGCAGTCTATTTCGGTACCTCAGCATTGATCCGGTACCAATAGACCCACACAACCGTGATCTGGTACCAACAGAATTGATCCCATACTGCCCTGAGCTATTCTGATACCAAACAACTATGCCTATTCTGGTACCAGTGAGACTGAGTTATTCTGGTACCAATCAACTGCACCTACTCCGATACTCAATATTATGAATGTGTGTATTCCGGTACCATTCTCTATTTCCAGAAGTCATTTGTTGGACGAATCTGTTGTTGATGTTTTTGAGAAGGTAGTTGGATTGAAGCTTCCAAATCAGTTTTCTAGATTATGATGGACTCCATCACTCATGCACTTCGTGTCATGAGGATGGAGTTGATCCCTAGAGATTCGATGTAAATACCAATTGTAATATTTTCAAAACTGTTTAATAATTATCCTTAGATATGGATCGTATCAGCTCACCTTCTTTATAATGGATGTTGTATAGGAGATAAGATACACAGGTGTACGTATTGATGTAATGAAGCAGTAGTAAGAACCAAATGATGCATATTGTTTTGACGTACAATATAATGAGTTGTTGATTCAATTTATAGGCTGAAGAAATACAAACGATCTGTTGTGCAATTTCTGGGTATGATTAGAGTGTCTTAGCCTGTTATCTTTTTAGAGCTTCCATGTTTGAATTGGTAAGGGCCCACCATTCTGATATGGTAAGCTTAATGTAAAATATAGTTCAGATTTATATTCATGTACATGTTTGTTTTATTCCATCAATCAATTGTGTGTATCTTGCACCTGTTATTTTGATTTCTTGTTTGAATTAAAATATGAATTCATAAAATGTACCTATTGTGTTGGATCTATATAATTTTTATATCTTTTGAGTAAATTGTGAATGGAATTGTATTAGTGTAATTTTTATAAGTATGGTGCACCAGATCTTGAGTAATTTTACTTAGTTTCATAAACAGTAATTTGTGTTGAGATAGTTGTAGAGATTTATAAAAGTTTGCATCCCTGAAATTGTGTTCTTTACAGAGACTTTCGTAATTTACTTTGAAATTTCAAGTGTGTTAATACAGGAACAATTAAGATCCCATCATTCACCCTACATGGACTATTAAATGGAGAATCTTAATACACCTAATGTTTCATGTATAGCAACAAAGAGGTTTTTCCAGAATTGATTAATTTATGAATGATTTCCTTTTAAATGTTGTGTGCAGAAAGTTGATTACTGCTTTTGATTGCTACAGGAAACAAGATCTTAAGTTCATATCTCTAAGTCATAAGCCTCTAATGAACAGACTTGTCATCGAATAAAGAACCTTTTTCTTGATTGTTTGCTTGGGAAGTTTTATTATCAGTTTTCTCTTTTAAGTTTGAAACAAAGTGTTAATTGTCAATTGGTTTAGTTGCTACAAGGGTCAGATTCAAGGTCCATATTTTTATTTCATGAGCCTGTAAATGGACAGATTCATTACTTGAGAAAGAACCTTTATATCACATGCTTGTTGGATTCAGTTTATGAGTTTTGTTTTCTGATTTTTAAGTTGTGTGAGGAAGATAGATTAAAAGGTTGTAAAATAGAGTATTGGTGTTGATTGTTTCTTATTTATGCTATACTCATCAGACATAGGAACCTATATGTTATCGGAATATATAGTGCATCAACTCTACTGATTGTGAATCTCAGTTGATAATTTATGTTTGGTAATATATTATGAAAATAATTACACCAACATTTTGGCATCATTGCCAAGGAGTTGTAAACGGTAATAGGTAGTATTTGAATCAGATTGCTTTAATGGTTTTGAATTGGTTTTATGGATGACCTAAGGGCAAAGAGAATATGGTAAGACATGCGGGAAGATCCCACACATCCACTTTGGTGGGGTTTCTCCAAAGTTAGGTTGTCCTCTTTTCTTTTGATGCAATTGTGTTTTTGTTTATGAAAATTTAGTTTTATTTATTCTGATCTAACTTCTGTGAACCAATAACCTGGTGACAGTAGGATCCCAGTAACTCAAGGATTTCAAGCTTGGTGTAATTTTTTTTTTGCAAATAGTTTTAAAATTCATATATTTAAATGATAAATCATGTTTGGAGTGCTGTAAGAACCCACTGAGTACTATTCTGTGTTGCAAAACAGGTATCATCAACCAGCGAGAGTAATTCAAGGATGATCAAGAGCTTGAAGAATGTTCCTCCAAGAAATTTCTCACATTTTGGCAGCAGCTGGGATATCCGCCTCTCAGGAAGGGCATATCTTCACAACAATCAAGAATCTAGTTGTCTCTCCACATGAAGATTTAGAAGTCCCGTCAGATTCCTCTTGTCAATTTGTTGAAGGGAATAAAGAATCATGGATAGAATTCAATGGTGAGAAACCAGTGGACCCTGAGATTGAGGATTCCTTAGCATGCCTCTCAACAGGTCTTGTATATACTCCAAAGACCAATCATCTTGAAGAGGATAATCTTCATAGCATGGTAGAGGAAGACATTCAGTGTGACCTAAACAAAGAAGAGAAACAAGAATATAGTGATCCTATTGAAATATAGTTTCAATTAGTTATTAGGTCACACCACTCTTTTATTTGTAATTATTGTTTGATCTCATCATCAAAATGGTTGGTCCTTCATACTCTGGTATGCATTAAAATTTATCTTTTAAACATGAGTATGGATATATTTCTAACCCTATTACGCACATGGCTTCAATGGAAGTATTCTTATACTTGAAGGACATTTTCTTCTGTTCAATTAGAGTAGGATAGGTAAATAAACAAATAAATGTTTCAATGCAACCTATCTTTCATATTTTTCATAAATGAGAATGTCAAAAGCTAATAAAGCAATCAGTTTAAGATCTTTCATTCCTATAGTAGATTTCTTTCTAAAAGGTTATGATAATTTTGTTTGGAATTTTATGAGAACGGAATCTCTTCATCCTCTTAATGCACACATGATACTGGAAGGGTTTCAAAAGCGGAGAAGGCATCCTTGTCAACGAAAGATAACACTTAAGGGAGTGCTTCATGACCTATTTCTACAAAATTCTTCTTTTTCCTTAAAGTTGTTAAAATTGATGCATTCATGCTTTATATTTACCTATCTATTTCAAGACCGTTATTTCATAAGGATGATCGATTAAGTGATCTTTTAATAATAGTTGAAATTGAATGTTAAGTCCAAACTATTTTATTCATGGCTAATAATTCAACTTTTGACATTTTCCCTAAAGTTTTTGTTTTTAAGCATGAATAAAAAGCCAGTTTTAATTAGTTCTATTGGTTTATTTTTAGTAGGTGTTCACAACTCTCTAAGAAGTGCTTTTTAGAATCTCACATTGTTTGCATGAGGACATGAAAAACCTTAGGCATGGGGGAGTGGTTCTTGAAACCTTCATATTCTTTTGCAACTTCCGTTGGCGAGGCCAAATCAACATGTTCAGTGCTGGGATTTGATAGTCATTTCCAGAATTCTTGTACCATTCTATTTCGATACTGCAGAATTGTGTTCATCTGGTACTGAAGCACAACTCTACATCCATCCAGTACTCATGTGATCTGGTACGTGTAATAAGGTGTTGGTATCTCTAATCATATATTCAAGTTTTGTTGCTCGATTTAATTACTAGGACATATAAATTCAACATTTTTCGTTTTACTAAAGGAATTAGACTAATTATGCAGTAAACATATGGTTATTCTCAATTATTGCATGCTCCCTACCATGAACTTTTGCAAGCCCTCATATACATCTCCTCGTATACATCTCCTCGTATATTATCACTAAATTCCTTTGTGAAGTGGTCATTGCCATGAATGAGAAAAAATCATCCATCATGTCACTACTTCTTCCCTTTGCTCTATTTTGGTACTATCCTATTCTGGTACTATCTATTACGGTACTGCAGAAACATGTTCTGATACCAATTACTTATCTGGTATTGATGTTGAAGTGATATGATCTTTTTCATGTGCTTAACATTGTTTTCATTTCAGGTAATTAGAGGTATGGGCTAATATCTTCATGTTCTTTCTATCAAGGATCATTTAAGTCTTGTGTTGAATTGTTTTTACTCTCATGCACATCTTCCTCCTAYATTTATACACTCAACCTTGAATGAATTATCCTTGCTCTCCTTTAAGAAGATATTTTCACATTTAGCTCTATATGATAATGGGTACACTTCTCTTATTACTTCATCATTTTGAAGAAGTGATTGCTAATTGAAATATCCATTGAAAAGTGGTAACACCATTATGTCAAATACTAACCTAGTTGATTCAAACAAGTTTTTATCCAAGTTTATCTTTACAAGTTTTTCTTGGGAGGTATTTATGACAACCTAATGTGGTGGACCACCCTTGCAAAACCGCAATGAACTTTCATGAGAACCTTAATAGGATTAACTAGAGGGACCTCTTAGTCATTATCCGTGATGTTCCAGTATACATTGAATAGCTGAGATTTAAGTTGAATGTGGATGATGTCACACTTGGGATAATTGCAAACAATTAATTATGTGCCTAGTAAATCTAAAACACTCTCGTACCACCTACCTTCCTTATACTCTAAAACTGTCAATGAACAGTATACATTATTCTAAATCTTTTGAGTAATATAATAAAAATGAAGTATCAGGAAGTACAAGTAAACCTGTTGGGTTACTCAACAGGCCTGCTGGTAGCGGGGCCGTGCTTGTATGGTACTAAGGTAAACCTATCGGGGTACTGAACAAGCCTGCTGGTAGTGGGGCTATGACGGGTAAAGGGAGTTGAACAACATAAAGTGGCACACTTAAAAATGAACAAAAACCCTTGGGGTCTCATTCTGAAGCAATCACTATCAAATAAAGGCTAGGAGATGACCTTTATATCTCTCGGATGATTTTCTTAAGAACCTTCAAGTATTCACTTTAGAGTTCTATCTTTAAAAAATTGGTTTGCACTAGAAGTGGGATCCTTAGTATGTGTAATTCACCTTACCTAAGAAAGAAGAGCTTCATATCTAAAATCTTGGATCTGAAACAAGTTAATCATCTTGGGATGTATTCCTTTATGTGTTCCTCTCTTCAAATGATATCTAAACTATGCTTATATCACTTTTGTTTTAAAGGTAATCTAGTCAGGGGGGGCCTATTAGTCAAAGTCATTATGAAAACTCTTGCCCACTATCCTATATTAATATTAGAGTCACATCCATCCCTTTCTCTTAACTATGATCGACAACAGAATTGATAAGGCTTAACGAAAAATCACTAACAAATCTAATCTATTACTCATGAATCCAATTTTTTTTTTTTAATAACTACTTTACCATGGGTAGGAATGTGAAGCATAATCTAGGAAGTTTATATTGTTTAATAGGAACTTAGGATCTAAAGAAGGATGAAACTTCAGGGAATGATTGATCGAGTGAAGAGTATCATCAATTTTGAAATTTTCAAGATCTGTGTTGCATGAGGACATGCAATGAATTAAGCATGGGGGAATGTTGAGTCTCCATTTTGACATTTACAATTCCCTATATCACCTTGTATATGAGCCCTTTTTGCCTATTTTGTAAGCCTATACTTGATTGTTTCCTCCATAAACATACCTAATGACCTTGTTCATGTACACAAGAGGAAACTTATGATCAAGGCATGTTTTGTTTAATTTTCTTGAGCTAATTCAATTAAAATGCTTGATTTTGTATAATCCTAATTGCTTTACTCCTAAGTAGTCTATTTCGGTACCTCGGCATTGATTTGGTACCAACATACCTGCACAATAGTGATCTGGTACCAAAAGAATTGATCTGGTACTTCCCTCAGCTATTCCGGTACCAAACAACTATGCCTATTCCAGTACCAGTGAGACTGAGCTATTCCAGTACCAAACAACTGCACCTATTCCGGTAGTCAATATTACGACTGTGTGTATTCCAGTACTGTTCACTATTTCCAGAAATCGTTTGTTGGATGAATCTGTTATTGAAGATTTTGAGAAGGCAGTTGGACTGAAGCTTCCAAATCAATTTTCTAGATTATGATGGACTCCATCACTCATGCACTTCGTGTCATTAGGATGGAGTCGATCCCTAGAGATTCGATGTAAATACCAATTGTAATATTTTTAAAATTGTTTAATAATTATCCTTAGATCTGGATCGTATCATCTCACCTTATTTATAAGGGATGTTGTATAGGAGATAGGATACACAAGTGTACGTACTGATGTAATGAAGTAATAGTAAGAACCAAATGATGCATATTGTTTTGACGTACAATATAATGAGTTGTTGATTCAATTTACATGGTGAATAAATACAAACGATCTGTTGTGCAATTTATGGGTATGATTAGAGCGTCTTAGCCTATTATATTTTTAGAGCTTCCATGTTCGAATCAGTAAGGGCCCACTGTTCTGATATGGTAAGCTTAATGTAAAATATAGTTCACCTTTATATTCCTGTACATGTTTGTTTTATTCCATCACTCAATGGTGTGTATCTTGCACCTGTTTTTTTGATTTCTTGTTTGAATTAAAATATGAATTCATAAAATGTACCTATTGTGTTGGATCTATATAATTGTTATATCTTCTGAGTAAATTGTGAATGGGATTGTATTAGTGTAATTTTTATAAGTATGGTGCACTAGATCTTGAGTAATTTTACTTAGTTTCATAAACAGTAATTTGTGTTGAGATAGTTGCAGAGATATATAAAAGTTTACATTCCTGAAATTGTGTTCTTTATAGAGACTTTCGTAATTTACTTTGAAATTTCAAGTGTGTTAATACAGGAACAATTAAGATCCCATCATTCACCCTACATGGACTATTAAATGGAGAATCTTGATACACCTAATGTTTCCTGCATAGAAACAAAGAGGATTTTCTAGAATTGATTATGTTATGAATGATTTCCTTTTAAATGTTGTGTGCAGAAAGTTGATTACTGCCTTTCATTGCTACAAGAAACAAGATCTTAAGTTCATATCTCTAATTCATAAACCTCTAATGAAGAGACTTGTCACCGAATAAAAAACCTTTTTCTTGATTGTTTACTTGAGAAGTTTTATTATCAGTTTTCTCTTCTAAGTTTGAAATAGAGTGTTAATTGTTGATTGGTTTAGTTGCTACAAGGGTCAGATTCAAAGTCCATCTTTTTATTTCATGAGCCTGTAAATGGACAGATTCATTACTTGAGCAAGAACCTTTATATCACATGCTTGTTGGATTCAGTTTATGAGTTTTGTTTTCTGATTTTTAAGCTGTGTGAGGAAGATAGATTAAAACATTGTAAAGCAGAGTATTGGTGTTGATTGTTTCTTATTTATGCTATACTCATCAGACATAGGAACCTATCTATTATTGGCATATATAGTGCATCAACTCTACTTATTACAAATCTTGGTTGATAATTTATGTTTGGTAATATATTATGCAAATAATTGCACCAACATTTTGGCGCCGTTGCTGGGGAGTTGTAAACGGTAATATGTAGTATTTCAATCAGATTGCTTTAATGGTTTTGGATTGGTTTTATGGATGACCTAAGGGCAGAGAGAAGATGGTAAGAAATGCGAGAAGATCCCATACATCCACTTTGGTGGGGTTGCTCCAAAGTTAGGTTGTGCTCTTTTCTTTTGATGCAAGTGTGTTTTTGTTTATGAAAATTTAGTTTTATTTATCATGAGCTAACTTGTGAAAACTGATAACCTGGTGACAGTAGGATCCTAGTAACGCAAGGAGTTCAAGCTTGGTGTGTTTTGTTTTTGCAAATAGTTTTAAAATTCAGATCTTTAAATGATAAATCATGTTTGGGGTGCTGTAAGAACCACCTAAGTACTAATATGTGTTGCGAAATAGGTATCATCAACCATCTAGAGTAATTCAAGGATGATCAAGAGCTTGAAGAATGTTCCTCCAAGAACTTTTTCACATTTTGGAAGCAGTTGGGATATCCACCTCTCAGGAAGAGCATATCTTCACATCAGCCAAGAATCTAGTTGTCTCTCCACATGAAGATTTAGAAGTCCCATCAGATTCCTCTTATTAATTTGTTGAAGGGAATACATAATCATGGAGAGAATTCAATGGAGAGAAACCAGTGGAACCTGAGATTGAGGAGGCCTTAGCATGCCTCTTAGCAGATCCTGTATGTACTCCAAAGACCAATCATCTTGAAGAGGATAATCTGCATAGCATGGTAGAGGAAGACATTCAATGTGACCTAAACAAAGAAGAGAAACAACAATATAGTGATCCTATTGAAATATGGTTTCAATTAGTTATTAGGTCACACAACTCTTTTATTTTTAATTATTTATTGATATCATCATCAAAACGATTGGTCCTTCATACTCTAGTATGCATTAAAATTTATCTTTTAAACCTGAGTATGGATATATTTCTAACCCTGTTACGCACATGGCTTCACTGGAAGTATTTTTATACTTGAAGGACATTTTATTCTGTTCAATTAGAGTAGGATAGGTAAATAAATAAATAAATGTTGCAATGCAACCTATCTTTCATATTTTTCATAAATGGGAATGTCAAAAGCTAATAAAGAAATCAGTTTAAGATCTTTCATTCCTATAGTAGATTTCTTTCTAAAAGGTTATGATAGTTTTGTTTGGAATTTTATGAGAACGGAATCTCTTCATCCTCTGAATGCACACATGATACTGGAAGGGTTTCAAAATCGGAGAAGGAATCCTTGTCAACAGAAGATAACACTTAAGGGAGTGCTTCATGACCTATTTCTTCAAAATTCTTCTTTTTCCTTAAAGTTGTTAAAATTGATGCATTCATGCTTTGTATTTACCTATCTATTTTAAGACCGCTATTTCACAAGGATGATCGATTAAGTGATATTTTAATAACAGTTGAAATTGAATGTTAAGTCCAAACTATTTTATTCATAGCTAATAATTCAACTTTTGACATTTTCCCTAAAGTTTTTGTTTTTAAGCATGAATAAAAATCCTATTTTAATTAGTTCTATTGGTTTGTTTTTGGTAGGTGTTGATAACTCTCTGAGCAGCCCTTTTTAGTATCTCACATTGTTTGCATGAGGCCATGAAAAACCTTAGGCATGGAGGAGTGGGTTTTGAAACCTTCATATTCTTTTGCAACTTCCGTCGGCAAGGCCAAATCAACATGTTCAGTGCTGGGATTTGATAGTCATTTCTAGAATTCCAGTACCATTCTATTCTGGTACTGCATAATTATGTTCATCCGGTACTGAAGCACAAATCTACGTCCATTTGGTACTCATGTGATCTAGTACTGGCAATAAGGTGTTGGTAGCTCTAATCATATATTCAAGTTTTGTTGCTCGATTTAAGTACTAGGACATATAAATTCAACATTTTTTGTTTTACTAAAGGAATTAGTCTAATTATGCAGTAAACATATGGTTACTCTCAATTATTGCACGCTCCCTACCATGAACTTTTGCAA
>ML801955.1:97232-134342 GCA_009831015.1 Picea engelmannii | reverse complement strand
TGGACATGAAGGAAAATGCACATGCAGATACAACACCCATGGATGGATAGTATACATCATGTTGTTTTTGGTGGTATATTTCATGTCATGTGGATCCTCATGGTTGAGGAGAAATGAATTTTTGAAAATGACAAAGTGAATTGAAGAAGGAAGTACATGTAGGCCCTAAAGATAATTAAGGAAAAGAATTACAAAATAAGAAAGTGTCAGGTCGGCCCTAATGTTAATAGGAAGTGACATAAATGGTATAAATAAACATCATTATACATTCATTTGATACAAGTCGAATGTCATAGGTAATAAGAATAAAAGAAGGTCGGATTTCAAGGGAGGATGAAGTCTTTTGGTGATGTGTTCTAAGGTATGTTATTTTCAGCTCATCTTACCATTTTTTCTATAACTTTTTTTCTAGAATGATTCATATGTTGAAATTGCTATGGTATTGAGAAGACATATCAAGGTACCTCTGGTAAAAATTTCAGCTCTTTATTTGCTATAATTATGGAGATACATTATGTGGAAGATAATGTGTGTGACCAGTCCTGAAGCTAGTCAATAAACAGGTGTTTCGGGTAAAATAGTTATAACTTCTTCATCCAAAATCCAAATGAAGTGGGAAAAATTTAATTGGAAAGAGTACAGACTTTAGTATCTTTTGTGTGAGTTTCATAATTGGATGTTAATTATTGAGCGTGAGGCATTCTATGCAAGTTCACTCTCCTGAATAGACTAGAATTGAATAAAGTCTACCATTCTTTCTATAACCTCTTTTTGGGGAGGATTCAAGGAGTGAAAATTGGAGGAGTTTCAAAGAATACATTGAGTAATAATATCTATAGGATCAGAGTACTCCAAGAATTAAAGAATTGTAGAAATTGAAGAAGTCTCTGGAAGCATTACCAGGTTCTATGTGATGATTGGTTGATGGTGATGATTTAATGTAAAGTTTTATTATCTCTCATATATTCTTGGGTGGAAGGAAGGGGAAAGGATCGAGAGTTCAAATCTCTCTTGATATTGGAGGATTATATCTTCCTCTTAGAGGTTTATCCCTCCCTTTACATTTGGAAGCTATAGCTACCTTTGGAAGTCATTACTTCCCTTGAACAATAACTATTGATTATTTCTCATATATTGTACATGGTGTATTGTGGTGTATTGGTGTAACTCTTATACTATTGTTCATTGCTAATTGGATATAGTTGAATGGTTTAAGAATAAGTTGAAAAGGGTTTTAAATTGTACTTGATACTGATTCACCCCCCTCTCATATCAACATAGCATACCATGAGAAAAATGATTAGAGGCCTAAAGTATTGATTGAGTATCATGATTCTTCATACCATTATGAAACACAGATGGATTCGTCCCCATGAAATGAGTGAATGTCATGGGGGAGGTAGTGCTAAATGATAGAGCCAAAGGGACTCCACTATTCATGATAATGAAAACTCATGACACAATAAAAAATCCTAACGCCAACTAATAATCAAAGAGGACACCAAAAATAAACAAAAGGCCAATATTCACACAAATAGGATAAAGTGGATGAAAGGGTCCTTCCTCCCTAAAGTAGGTATGCCTTTCCCAAGAGGGGTCTGAGACTCCCTGATAAATATTAGAGGTATCATAATCAGTTATAAGGGCCCTCGTGGGATTAACAACCAGTCGTTCAGATCCCCCCGGAGAGGTAATCCTCCGTAAAGGTTGTGTGTTGTCTGACCCTTATTTGACCCAGGGTACCTTTATAATAACCCCTGCAAGTAACCTATGTGGTACCTATGTCAAGCAACTAAGAAACAACGATATAACTGATGCACATGCGAACAGTCGTAATTCAGGTCCACCATATGGGCAGGGTAACAAATCCCAAAACCTCAAAAGCACCACCTCTCACAGAGGTAAAGGTACTAGCAATATCCCCATATACGAATAGATCCCCAGAAATATATTGATGCTAAGAAGGTATCGAGGGGATATCCCTTCAACCAACCTCACATGACCTTGTGTTTAACTCCGGTGTAATTGGAGCCTCCTAACATCACCAATTATACAATGGATTTCTCCACTCCCTTAGTCAAAAACATATGTTGATTTAATATCCTTGGAGAATTTTACTCACAAAATCCTATTCCGAGGCTCTAAATCCTATGTTAGTTTGTGCACCCTAGAAAAATAAAATTGTTTCTAATCAATTTTAAATTATAGCGTTACTTTTAGTGGCCTTGCTTACTCAAAAAGGTGCAGTCGTGAAACTAGTGATGTTATGACTCAACAAGTAAAATAAATGAATATGAATGCAATGCGAAGTCCTAACTTCAATTCCTAATAAATGATATGCTTTTCAAGATGAAATTCTCAATTTAGTTTTGCAATTCCAAATAAAATGCAATCTTTCTTTACATGCACTAAGATTAATGAGAAGGACTCAAAATATCAAATGCCAACAATTTAAAATGTCGAATATCTTTTTATTTTCAATATAAAAGAATGCAAATGCAAGGATTGAACAACAACTCAATATAAAAACTCTACTGTATGTAAACAACAACAAACCAAGTAGGATATCAAGGAGAAAACACATAGCCCAAGATGCAAGGACAATCAAATGAAAAGGATGATGAGAAAGGAAACACCCAAAAATTCAACCAAAGAAAAGTTTCCTATCATTCCACATACATTTAACAGTCATAACAGAGACCCAAGAAGACTTAGCAACCATCAAAACTTACCCAACAACCATAAAACCCAACAACCAAGAAACAAAGGGTGATTTACGCGACTGTTCAGGGGAAAAGCGTGTATATACGCCTCTTGCTGGAGGACAACACACATATATACGTGACTGTGAGGTAAAAATCCATGTATATGTGTTAAAACACAACCAGGCTAAGGAGAAGGCTAAGAAACTTAGAATCAAAATGAATAGAGGTTGTCAAGAAGTCAGTCTACGAGAAAATCAATATAAACGAGAGCAATCTAAGAAGAAAAAAAGTCCAAACCCTGAAAAAGAATATTTTATCCCCAGTATGGTCGCCAATTATGTTACGAGGAAAATCTCTCTGTGGCTAGGGGTAAACCACAAAACATGGAAATGACTGCAGAAATTAACACTAATCTCAGGTATGCTATATAAATAAATATGCTATAAAGACAAGATAAAAGTCCTACCTCATCCAGACATTCGATGAAGTCCACTGTTGAGCACTTGAATCAAAGAAATACACCTGCAACTTGTCCTCAACAATCAAGAAGCACAAGCATGTGGCGATAATATATAATGTTAGCACATTTAATATCATAATCCATCAACATTCATAACAAATACACCCATGGAATAACAATTCAAATATTTGCAAGATATTAATTAGATGAGAAAAGAGTATTTGTATTAAAATGTAATCAACAAAAGTGAATGAATTACAAACTTTTGTGTCGGTATGGTTCTGAATCGAGAAACTAAGTTCCTTCCAACTGGGCCTCCACCACTTCAATCCTCCACCAAAGGAAAGCTCATATAAGAGAGACAATGAGGTTCTCAATCAAGTAGGGTAGAGCTTGGGGGATAAACAATGTGTTCAAACTTAAAAGGACAAAGGGATGTAGACTTAATATGAAGTGAATAATTTCTCCAGAGTAACTTTTCTCTCAAAGTTGAATTCTTCTCCTCCTTTTTCCATAGCCCGGATTTGTCCCATTTGTATACTTCAAGTGGAACTGAGGGGTCGAGTCAGAATGTTTCCAGTATATGGAAGGTCAAGGATCATGGATCTCGTGACCTGACATGGAAACCCGACACCATTTTTTAATTTTGGGCACAAATCCTGTTGTACGTGGGCTGTAGTGATGCAACCTGCGTATACACATGTTGTACAATAGGTAGGGCGTGTATATGTGGAAAAATAATTCTTTCACCTCTGGGATTTTCAAAAAGGGACTTCAAGTCTGCATAGGGAAATGGAAAAAAGCCTTATGTGCAAGTTTGCATAGGGTGAGGCAAATCTTGCTATAACAATGATTTTATTTTGTTCAACATATCAATCTTTCCCCTTATTGATTCAAACAAATTTCAGTTCATTATAAAAATTAAAAGGGTTTCAAAGTTACATTCAATATTGGAATCCATATCTTCTTAGTTGTTTCTCTTTCTTTTCCTCTCTATATTTCACAAGTAGATTTTTTTTTAAGAAATAGATTTTTATAGGGTTTATTTACTTGTATATGGTTCATTTGGTATCTGTTTCAATGTGATCACTAATTGCATTGGATCCAAAACCCCGTCGTTGTTAGTTTTCATTTAAAAAAATGCTTATGCGGTTCGTGGTGCGCACTATATAGGAACATGCATACCGATGCACATGTTCTCGTCAACAAAATGGTGATCCCCCAATAATAGATTGTTATTGCTCAGTTTGTAGTTTAAGTCAAGTAGCTGAAGGGTAAGGGTCAAACTGGCGTAACAAGAGCTTCCCCACCCACTGTCACCTCGATGGAGGGATATTTCTATTTAGGGTGGCTAATCCCAAGGGAGACGTCCCTGGCAATCTGGGGTTTTGAAAGGAAAAGGCTTAAAGGATTAAGGCTAGTTTCCCCTTCACAGATTACCGCCAAGAAGATAGTCAAATGAAGAGAAACCATAGAAGAGGTACCTTCTTGTGAGACAAAACAATAATGATACTAGTACATGCAACAATGGTTAGTACTTCATTAATCAATGACTATCAATATTTAAGGTACATGAGCATAATCAACAGTAAATATTGACAAAGTCAATGTTTGCAATAATGATAATGGCTTATAATATTGTTTTTCAATAAACACTGGAATAATATGAAGATAATCAATCCTTGAATTAAATCAATGTATTAAACATTATTAATTGCTCATATACAAAAGTAGTTGTGTCAACATCCTAGGAATGATGTCAGGCTTATTCTAGGGTTAGTAAGATAGACAAGAAGCTCAACGTTTTGCAATTTAACCAATGAAAATCACCAATATATCAATGTCTATCACTGGATGACCAAGCCACGGTATTTTCTATCAACTAAGAGCTTAATAAAGGCATGACGTCATCATCAATTGCTAGGTTAGTAGACGTTAGGGTTAGTTAGGGTTTCAAATTTGAAAGTTTTGAAAGATTGTTTTTGCACAACAAGCTTAACGTTGGAGAGAAAAACCAGTGCCTTAGGGTATTATGGAGTCAAAAGTAAGGGCAAGATCTCAGGAGGATCAAAATCTAAAGACTAGAGAGTTAGGTTCTGTGGTGCTGCAATGGCAGGGCCCTAGAATCAAAACCCTAAGGGAAGGAGGATCATTCCGGTGTTGCTTAAGAAAGGCCTCATCCTCCTTCCTCTTTCTTTAGGTATTCTTGGCAAAATGGTTAGCTTTAAAACACAAATCTGAGGGAGAGAGGTGTTGCAAGGGTAAGGCCCTTCAAACCCTAAAAAGTTAAAACCCTAGGTGTAGAATCAACTAGGCCTAGGGCGTCACATTTGTTCAACCTATATCTCAAAGCTAACTCAGAAAAAGGATGATTAGTGTAGCAACGGCTAGGCTATATCATCCTTAATCAATGGCTAAAACAAGTTTCTCTAGCATGGGGACATATAGCAAGGACCTACTTGTGTGCTTTCTACCTAAGGTTTCAAGATTAAGCAATATAATAGCAATGTAATAGTAAATGCAAGAAATTTAACCTACAACCATTCATTCGAGAAGTTTTGCATGAAAAATACACTTACAAATCATGAAGAATGCTCATCAAACCCTAGTTGTAAACCTTCCAATGAGAGAAACACCATGATATGCCAAGAAAATCCTCCAAACAAGAGTTGTGCCTCACTTCCAAGAGCAAAATACCAAGACAAAAGACAAAAGGTAGATCTCTCACAAGAGAGTGAGTTATGTTTAAAATGAGGTCCAACGTCCTCTATTTATACCAATCTTATGACCTTTAATTTTAAAAATAGGTCATTAAAACAGCCGACAAGGCTGACTAATAATTTTACACTGTTTTTACATTAATCTGCTAAAAATGTCATAAAATGAGCTAAAAAGGGGACGTCAAGCCCTTCTGAGGGAGACGTTGGCCCTTTTTGGGTAAGCTCAGCATCCAGAAAACCAAACGTTGGCCCTTTCTAAGGCTCCTCCAGGATGCCACACGTGCCAAATGACCTCAACACACTGTCACATGCTCCAGTAAACATCCATCTCTCTCAGGTGACGTCCTGTCCATCAAAAGAACATGTCCCATCTGCAGTGGGTGATTCCCCCTAGGTCGGGCTCTGCCAAAGTGTCATGGGTGGAACGTCCTTCTTCCTTCTCATGTAATGGCTCATCACAACACTATCCTATCTCTGTCGTCCCAGCAACCATCTGATGGACTCAAAAGCCCCATGGAGGTCCGAGCTAATGATATCCCCATGTGTACCGGTCCACTGGTACCTGTCCATCGAGCATGGTCCTGCACATCAAAAACTACGCCCTCCATGGGCTCATTAGTCCTCGGGATCATAGCAATGTCAATCATGTCTCATAATTAAATTTATCAAATACATGCATGAAATCCCTAGCATATCATCTAAGAGCTCAAATACATTACACATATCTACCATACAAAGTTGAAGAAACAAGTAGGACAACCTATTGGGCTAATATCCACAAGAAAAGGAAAGTTTCCACAGAGAATCATTCAAGCCATGTTCATGAAGTGATATGGTCTAGGGATGTCTAGTCATATTAAGACCAAGGGTAGGTGTTGTCTGTGGGTGCCTTTGTAGGAGGTGAGTTGTACCCGTCATGGATGCACTTTTTCCAAGCCCCTTTTATTGACTTTATTTTTATTTATTGCTTTTCTTTATTTTTACTTCAAGGTCTGACCAGGGGACACTGCCTTGGCATGGTGACCAGAGCTGACAGTGTTACCCACTAGTATTTTCGCAGAAATGATAAGGCTGGCTCGTGATGAGACCCCCTTTCCCTTGGCCATGCAACCAAAGGTCACTGCCCTGTCATGGTGAACAGATGATGGAAATGTCATACTGCTAGATACCTATGAACATAATGGGTTAGCTCGTGATGAGACCTCCCCTCCTCTTGGTTAGGTCTTGTTTTATTCTCTTTTCTTAGGGTCCCTTTTGTTTCTTATCGAGAGGCCTTTTATTGCCTTCTCGGGGATCCCTGGGCGAAGCATCTCTAGGTTTCATTCCCTATGGATTTTATCTTTTACCAGCTACTTTTACCCCCTGGGCCTTTAGCCCCTTCTTCCCACAGGACAAAGTGTAACCCTCAAAGGTCATCCTGATGGCCGGACTAGGGGAATGGGATGGATGGATGCGATATAAGATGTAAACTGATAGAATGGTGGGAGCGGACGATGGCTCTGCAAATCCCCCTTGGTGGCTAACCAAAACCCATGAATACAAGCTTGCTAGGTCACCCCGTAAATCCCCCCAACAATGGGCAAGTGGATTAGTGTAAGATCCAAGCAGTTATCAGAAATCTAAGGAACCTGATGCATATATAAGAAGGTTATAACGATCAAACATGACACATACCATGATACCTTGGACCAATTACCTCGTGGAGAAAGAGTCCTCTCTGATGCAAGTCCAAGCCAATGGTGATGGAAGTTGTTGCTGCTAACAGGACAAGTCTGGTGAAGAAGGAGAAGAATGGGCCCTCCAGGGCCATGCTCAGGTCAATCTTGCTTGTGGTACTCCATGTCTAGGACCCGTGGGCCTCAAGACATGATCTCCTAGTTATCCCTATAGATCGGGGATAACAAAGAGCACAACCATTCTCTCCCCAATAAAAAAGTGCACTGGTGCTCCCCCAATAACAAAGCTCACTTTTGCTCCCCCATTAACAAAGTGCACCAATTCTCATATAACAAAAACACTAGTGCATCTTACTATTGGGGCACACCATTAAAGTGTAAAATAAAAAAAGAATTACCAAACCAAATCAATGCTCTGAAATATACAACGAAAACATGAGCAAAAAATTATATTTTCAAAATGTACGTGTTTATAAATGAAAATCTTAATCATTATTTTGCCAAAATTTAGAGGGGAGATTTGTGCAAGAGATATTTACAAGCAAAGTCTTTGGAATGGGCATTATTTTTTGAAGAGACAAATTTACATACAAATTTGCAGGGGAGAAATTTCAGGTATGTGATTTTATTCTATTCATCATCTCAATATTTCCCCTGATTGATACAAACAAATTTTAGTGCATTATAAAAAAATAAAAGGGTTTCATAATTACATTAAGTATTGGAAGCCCTAGCTTCCTGGTTGTTTCTCTTCATTTTCCTCTCTATATTTCAGAAGAAATTTCTTTTTAAGAAATTGATTTTTATAGGGTTTCTTTGCTTTTATATGGGGCATTTCATATCTATTGCAATGCGATCAATCATTGCATTTGATCCAAAACCTTGTTGTTGTTAGTTTTATTTTAAAAAAATGTTTATGCAGTTCATGATGAGAATTGTATAAGAATATCCCATCGATGCATATGTTCCTGTCACCAACACTGGTGCTCCCCCAATAAAAAAGTGCACAAGTGATCTTCCCAATAAAAAAGTGCACCAGTGCTCCCCCAATAAAAAAGTGCACAAGTGCTCTCCCCAATAAAAAAGCGCATCGGTGCTCCCCCAATAACAAATGCACCAGAACAATTGATTTAAAAATCAAATAAAATAATTCATAATCATTCATTTATTATTTATGTAATTGAATTTAATTATCACATGAAATACTTATTTTCAATTTTTTTGTTGTAGAAAAGAAAAAAAATTGAAACACATTTAGCACATAAGACATGATGAAGAGGAATAAAAGGGTTGATCACAAAGTTTCTGAATACTTCTTCAATATTACCTAAAATTTCATTTTTGTTATGATATTTATATTTGAATAATTCATTTACCCTCATCCATGGATGTCTTCTATAGGTGCTAACATACAAAGAAGAGTCAATTGAATAATTGATAGACATTGGGTTAAGTATGGGTTGGGAGTAGGGACGACAGGTGCAAGGGGAGTCATCTTTGACTTCAAAGGAAATAAGACTATTGGGTTTTCATGGGGGCTAGGTCACACTACATATAATCAAGCAGAGGCCCTTGTCATATATATGGGACTGCATCTCATTCCAATAGATAATTAAGCTAGAATAGTTTCCATTGGTGATTTTGATTTAATTTTCAAAGGGATTCAAAAAATATTTAAAAAGGATGATCCCAACCTTATGTGGATACCACAAAATCAGGACGATGGAGTAAAAAATTAATTATGTAAGCTATCACCACATTTATAGAACCCATAATGGGAAAGTAGAATCCTTGGCCAAGGAAGTAAATCAATTTGAACAAATCACCCTAAGAATCAATGAGGAATATTCTCAAATTTATTTACCTTAAGTTATATATGTTCCTTTTGTAAAAAATTCAACTCCCTCAAGGAGAATTGTCGGTCCAAGAAAATAAATGTTGAACTGAAAGGAATGGGAGGGGACGTGACTCCATGTCCCTTCATCTCACGAGTTTCTATCATCACTCAGATTCATATAGCATTAAGAATACCTCCCATACCAAAGACAGGAGGAAATAAATTCACATCACACATGAAATCTCCTCTCCATTTGATGCTTTTTAAACCAACCTCATGTGAATTGATGGATCCGTGTGGAAACTTCCCCTCAGTTAAGGTTCTTTTGCAAACAATCATCCCCCTTTGTCTTGTAAGAGTCATTGTCTATATAGGAACTACAACACAATCAATAGACTCGACATTGAAGATGTTATTGACCTCATCATTTCATTATATAGTGTTGTCCTTTCCCTACTAGGATTCGACATCAAAATTGCACGAGGAATTCACTTTGGGTAGCAATTGGGCATTAAATGGATTATGGAAGTATTAGAATCACATAATCAACATCAAATTCTCAGGATTGTATTGGAATTCCCATTTTTTGAAGAATCCACTCTGCATATTATTTGTCCTAATTATGTGGCAGCAGAGTAGTCTTCCCTACAATTGCATCAAATGTAAATTGGAGAGGATGTAGGAGAAATTACAATCACAAAAAACAGAAATAGAAACTCTGAGAAATTCAAATGATCAACTAACTCACAATTTCAAGAACAAGAGGCCAATAAAAATGAAGAATTATCTCTGGTTCTCCGTGTTGGAATATTAAGAGGCGGGGGGGTGAATCAGTATTACCCCTTTTTCACAATTAGCAGTTACTTTTTATATTTTATTGATTACCACAATAAATCAACAATGAATTGTATGAAAAATCAATTATATAAATATATTTAGTAGGAATTGCAAATTTTTATAAAGAATAGTGAAGGACACCAATCCTTTTTAGAGAACCAACTATAGGAGACACAAATCCCCTTCTTCAGGGCACCAACCCTAGGAAGCACCAACTCCCTCGTCTTTAGGGCACCAACCCTAGGAAGCACCAACTCCATTGTATTTAGGAAACCAACCCTAGGAAGCACTGACTCCCTTATATTTAGGGCACTAACCCTAGGAAGCACCGACTCCCTTGTATTTAGGGCACCAACCCTAGGAAGCTATGACTCCCTTATCTTTTACAATTTTCTTAGTAAGGATATGAATCCTTCCATGCTCCTCCCTTCCACCCTCACTTCATAAGAACCAACAGTTCTTCTTCTTGGAATCTGCTTCTATTTTGATATTCTTATTTGGACTGCAGAGACACTTTCTTCTCACCACTCTTTCTCATTTATATACTCTTCAAACTAGTGTGAGCTATGAAACATTGTGTCCCTTTGTTTGTACCATCACATCTCTTCATTAACAATAATCTCATTTGTTTTTATTTATTCAAATATTATCGAGAAGCCTTTTCAATTTAATGAAAAAAAATTTCATTAATTGATCACAGGTATGGATCGATTTCATTTAAATCAATTTCATGTCTCTGCAAATATTGTGGAAATCAAATTATGTAGATGTGCTTCCTTCAAACCACTTACATATGACCATAGGCGCAGAACCACAGGCTTATTAATTTAAGTGTTGCCTCTTTTTTCGCCCTTATTTTCTTGATTCCATATGATCGTAGGTGGTGACCATGTGTTAGGCCAAGCGAGTGCTTGATCACTTATCACAATCAATGATCATGTTTTAATGTCACGATGAGATGGACGGTTCTCATTTACTTCAGAACTTCGGCTATTTGTGGCTCCTGGACTCTGGAGTAGCAATTCCTCTTAAGTGATTACCTACTGAATAAGTCATAAATAGGTGGTGATGGATTGTTGTTGGTTAACACCTCCACTTACACTATCCTTCCACTATGCTTGATCATCGGTTGAGAGCACTCCTGAATTATATCAACGGTTAGCGTTAACTTTGGCCTTCGACGCTTCAAACAGTTTAGAAATTGGTTTCCCCCGAAGTTCATACTCCCGAAGTGACATAACTTGCTGACTTGGCACTTGCCTATTAGCTTCCACGTCTAACTTATATTCGTGACTTACACATACTTGAAATGAAAATTTCATCTTGACACTTGTCACCATTTGATTGTGCCATGTGTCCTTGCTGACGTGGTCTATTGATGTGGATATACTGATGTGTGTGCTACATGTCTTCCCTTCTGGATCTAAAGGTCATCATGTATTCTCTAGATTTGACGGTCCTTCTTTATGGCTTACTCTATCCTTCCACTCAACTTGATCCAATTGTCGAGAATTCTCCCAGAGTAGATCAACGATCAAGGATTATTGCGGTGTCCCAACTAGCACGACGTTTAAAACTATCCTCGAGCTCTTCAATGGAAACTGCTTGTTGGTAGTGGAACCGATGCCAACCGTAGATCTATCAGTGGGTGACCATAGATGGTTAGTGTGTATTGTGGAACCGTAAATTGCGCGTGGTTTATCCCGTCACCCAAAACCTACAATTGAAGTTGTGCGATTGTTGGTGGATCAACCACAATTCTCGATCTTTGAATTGATGAGATCTGATGGTCTAGACTAATTGCGGGATTGGAAATAACGTGTTGTTTAATTCTCCATTCACGCTCCGAAATCAATCCTTATCCTTGATCTAGTTCTTACGTATCCAATGGTCATGACTTGATATGATTGTTGACCAGTCCTCCAACGGTCCTTCTCTTGTAATCTGACGATCTAGACTAATTGCGGGATTGGAATTAACGTGTTTTTTAATTCTCCCTTCGCACTCCGCAATCAATCCCTTCCCTTGATATGATGCTTGTGTATCCAACAATCATGAATTGATATAATCATTGACCAGTCCTCCAATGGTCCTTCTCTTGTAATATGACGGTCCTAGTTTGTCCCAAAATCTACATCAGTGGACATGATCCTTCCTCGATTATTTTGTAGTTTTACTGTGGGGATTTCAATCTTGATTGTGTTTCTACAATGCGCTTTCCCTTCTGAGCTTCATGTGCATAATATCTTTATACCATATCATAATTATAATGTAATGACATTGGTTTTTGACATCAATGACAATATGTCCAACAATATCCCCCTTTGACATTGAGGGAAACACACTAACTTCATACACAAACTCTCCCTGTGATGATGTTTTTCTCCTGTGAAGTTACTCTCCCCCTTTGACATCAATGATAGAGGGGATATTTCTTCTCTCCCCCTATGGTAATGATCCCCCTGACCATTCGATTTTTAATGAGGTTCTTGAATTACTCCTAATTTATGTCAGATATTTTCAAAAGTACTCCTAGGCAGAGGTTTTGTGAAAATGTCTACAATTTGTTCTTTGGTGTCGAGATACACTATTTTAGCTATTTTTTGGGTGACCTGATCTCTTAGGAAATGGTATTTAATTGGGATGTGTTTCATTTTTAAATGCATGACTGGATTTTTAGAGATACTTATGGCACTAATGTTGTCACAGTTAATGGTAATATGATCATTATATTTTATTTGTAGGTCTTCTAGATTTTGCTTCATCCAAAAAACTTGTGTGCAGCAGGATGAAGCAACAATGCATTCTGCCTCTGCTATAGAGAGTAATGTGGATGTTTGTTTCTTGCTTGACCACGCTACCAGACTTTTTCCTAAGAAAAATGCTCCTCCACTAGTTCTTTTCCTATCATCTATGCTACCTGCCCAATATGCATCAGTATATGTGGTTAGATTGAAGTCTTTATCTTTTGGATACCATAATCCTAGTTATAGGGTGCCTTGAAGGTACCTGAATATTATTTTTACTACTTTTAAGTGGGTTTCTTTAGGTGCAGATTGAAATATCCTCACGAGTTCTATAGCCTCCATGATGTCAAGTATTGTTGTTGTTGAATAGATAAAACTTCCAACCACAGATATATACATCATTTGGTCTACTTTTGGTGAGTCATCTTCTAGACGTAGTTTACATCCAGTGATCATTGGAGTACCCATAGGTTTATTGTCTTCCATATGGAATTTCTTCATCATTTACTGGATATATCTAGTTTGGGAAATAAATATTCCATTTTATGTTTGATTTAATTGTAAACCTAAGAAGAATGATAGTTCTCCCAGCATAGACATTTCAAACTCTTCTTGCATTTTGGTTGCAAATTTTATGCTTAGCGTAGTGAGATTACTCCCAAATATGATGTCATCTGCATATACTACCACAACAATCATGTTTTTATCCTCAATTTTGATATATAAGTTGTTGTTAGTAGTCCCTCTCTTGTATCCCTATTTTTGTAGATATTGATCAAGCCTAGAGAACCATGCTCTGGGGGATTGTTTAAGACCATATAGAGCCTTTTTAAGTTTGCACACATAGTCCTGGTTTTCTGATAACATGAAACCTTTTGGTTTCTCAACGTATAATTATTATTCTAGTGTTCCATTAATGAATGTTGATTTGACATCCATATGATAGATTTTGAAATTTCTTAAGCATGCAGATGCTAGGAACATTTTGATTTCCTCAAGTCCTGCTACTGGAGAAATTTTTTCTTCAAAATCAATACCTTCTACTTGAGAATATCCTTTGCAGACTAATATGGCTTTGTTCTTCATAATTTCCCCATTTTCATTTAATTTGTTCTTGAAGATCCACTTAGTTCCTATCACATTCTTGTTCTTGGGTCTTGGAACTAGTTCCCAAGTCTGCTTCTTCTCTATTTGATCTAGTTCTTCATTCATTTATTTTATACAATCTTTATTTTTGAAAGCTTATTTAACTAATTTAGGTTCAATTAGGGATAGCATTGCTTGTTCTAATTCAAAATCTAGTTTCCTTCTTGTTTCCACTCTTGCACTTTTATCTCCAATGATATGGCTTTCAGGATGATTCTTCTGAACTCTTTTTGATGGAGCTCTTGGAAAGGGCATTTCTTCATTGTCTTCTTCATCTGTGTGAGGTTCATTTTCTTGTGTTTCATCATCATCTTCTTGCTAATATTCTACATCATCGTCCTCTTGTTGAGATTTTATATCAAGGCCTTGGGATATTCCTTTTATTAGGTCATCTATTTTTACATTTGCACTTTCCACTATTTTTAGTAGTTTGAGATTATAACATCTGTATGCCTTTTTATCGATGAGTATCCTAATAATATTCCTTCATCAGATATTGGGTCCAACTTTCCTAGGTTATATTCATCATTCTTTATGTAACATTTACTTCCAAAAATTCTAAAGTATTTTACAGAGGTTGGCCTCCCAAACCATAGTTCATAAGGGGTTTTGTCATGGTTGGGTCTCAACTGAGCTCTATTAAGTATGTGAACTGCTATGTGGATTGCATATCTCCAAAAAAATTATGTAATTTTGGCTTCATTTAGCATAGTTCTTGCAACTTCTTGAACTATTATGTTTTTCCTTTCTACCACTCCATTCTATTGAGGAGTCCTAGGAGATGAAAACTATCTTTTGATACCATGGTTTTCACATAATTGAGTGAACTCTTTAGAGGTGAATTCTCCTCCATTGTCTGATCTTAAACACTTAATTTTTAGTTTTGTTTCATTTTCTACAAGAGCTTTATATATTTTAAATTTCTCAAAGGCTTCTGATTTGTTTTTTAAAAAGAAAACCCAGGTCACTCTTTTGTAATCATCAACAATCAACATAAAATAATGTTCATCATAAGTGATTTTGGTTCTGGTAGGTCCACATAGATCTGTGTGAATAAGCTCTAATGGTTTAGTTGTGGAATGCTCTTTTGTTTTGAACCTAAATCATGTTTTCTTTCCTATTTGAAAATGTTTATAAATAGGATCAGAAGGGTTAATCACTTTTGGCAGGTCCCTAACTGCCTCCTTTTCGTTGTCTTTGATCAACTTGTCAAATCTTAAATGCCCCAACCTTCTATGCCATAGCCAACTTTCATCTACTTGGTTTAAGCAACATTTTTCTTTAGGAGTTTTCATGTCTTGAGTTTGATCTACTTTATATGCATAGCTTTGATTATTATATTCCTTATTATAAGTTTTACCCACCAATCTCCTATTATTAACTTCATCAATTTCAGGAGCAATGTTTTCAACATCTTTCTCATTTGGTACTTCAGATTTTATTTTGCATGTGTTCCTATTATGTTTGTTAAGGTTTCCTATTTTTAGGGATTGCATTGGTAATCTACATTCTCTAGTTTTATGACCATAGTTGTTGCATTTTTTACATTCAATATTGAAGTTTTGCAACGGAGTAAATGAGTTGCAGTTTCTCTTCTTTGTATTGTACCTATTGTTCTTATATCTTTGGAAATTTATGTTATTGTATTGTCCATAATATTTGCAGTGTACTGCCTTATGTCCAAAATTATTGCAAGAGTAACAATATCCAATGAATAGATATTTATTATCGAGATTCCTTCTGGTGATTCTATTCTTCCTGTCATTTTTTACTTTAGTAGGGAATGTTGATTTTTGTTTATGTGGAACAATGTTCAATGGTATCATATTTTCCTTATTATGTTCTCTTCTTAAGGAGCCCTTTAGAGCATCTGTATAACTAATTGGTCTTTTGACAGATCCTCGTGATGTAGAAGTTGAGTCTTGGGTGTATCCCAAACCAGTCTTGTTGTTTGGTGACCTTTGACTACTGAGAATTTCATCCAAGATCTTTGAACTATCTCCAAAGTTTGATCTCTTCTTTTCTTTCTCAAGTTCACTTTTTAGCAGCTTAATCTCAGCTTCTAGTTTCTCACATGCATTTTTTTTTATCACTAAGTTGTTTTAAAATGATTTCTTCAGTTTTATTGGCTTCTAGGAGCCGTGACTTCAAATCATTGATGGTTTTTTCTGACTCCTTGAGGGTTTTGGAAACTTCCCTCTCTCTTGATTTAGTAGCTTCTTTAATTTTTAGAAGCTCTCTTCTTGGTACCCTATTTTGTTTCTTAGATTTTCCTAGATCTTCAATTACCCTATGGATTTCTTCTTCGAAGTTCCCTTCTTGTTCATGTTCTGGATGTTTATCATCTTGAGTTTTCATTCCCATAAACAAAAGCTACGAATCTTCATTCTCACTTATGTATGAAGAGTTGATGTCTTCTTTAGAGTAGAAGTTTTTATTTTTCTTATAAACTTTATTCTTGTATTTCTTTTCCTAGTTGTGAACTTCTTCATCATTTTCCTCCTGTATGGGATAGGGACACTTGTTAGCAAAGTGTCTAATTCTTCCATAGTTGAAACATTTGAAAGGTGAATTTCCTTTATATTTTCTGGAGTTTCTTTATAAAGTTGGCCTCTTCTACATCTGATATATCTGATGACTTATCATTGGTATTTTTCTCTTCCCTCATCTTTTTCTTAGATGCTTTGAAGGTTTTTTCATCTTTTGTCGATTTATCATTCCCTGTTCTCATTTCATATGCTGTAAAAATTCCATGAATCTGATCAACTATGAGTGTGTTTAGATCAAATCTATCTTCAATTGTAGAAATCTTTGCATCATATCTCATAGATAATGACTTTAGTAATTTTTGCACAATAGGTTTATCTATAACTTCTTCTCCTATTGCTCTGATTGAATTAACCAATTCATCTACTCTATGAAGGTACTCAACAATATTTTCTTCTTCTTTCATTCTCATATCCTCAAACTGAGTTCTATAGGTCTGTAGTTTGGCTTCCCTAACTTTTTCATCTCCTTCTTATAAAACCTCCATTTTGTCCTAGATTTATTTGGCCAATTTACAATGCATAACTTTTACACAGATATAATTTTTCAACTCTCCTAGAGTTGCATTAATTTCTCTTGAGTTGTTATTGTGGATTTTATTTCCTGCAGTATCTTTGGGTGGAGTAGTTGGTGTAGTGTAACCATCTTCAACAGATTGCTAGACATCAAAATCAAGAGCCAACATGAATTTTTTCATTCTTATTTTCCATAGAGCATAGCCTCCTCCATTGAACAATGGTTCTTTGTTGTTAAACATTCCCTCTTGTTGAACCATATTCGGGATCTACCTTCCAGTTTTTATACTGTGCTGAAGGCACCCGCTCTGATACCAATTGTTGGAATATTGAGAAGGGGTCAGGTGAATCAATATTACCCCTTTTTCACAATTAGCAGTTACTTTTTGTATTTTATTGATTACCACAATAAATCAACAATGAATTGTATGCAAAATCAATTAAATAAATATATTTAATAGGAATTACAAGTTTTTATAAAGAATAATGAAGGACACCGATCCTTTTTAGAGAACCAACTCTAGGATACATATATCCCCTTCTTCAGTGCACCAACCCTATGAGGCACCAACTCCCTCGTATTTAGGTAACCAACCCTAGGAAGCACCAACTCCCTTGTATTTAGGTCACCAACCCTAGGAAGCACAAACTCCCTTGTATTTAGGGAACCAACCCTAGGAAGCTCCGACTCCCTTATATTTTACATTTTTCTTAGTAAGTATATGAATCCTTCCATGCTCCTCCCTTCCACCCTCACTTCATAAGAACAAACAATTCTTCTTCTTGGACTCTGCTTCTATTTTGATCTTCCTATTTGGATTGCAAAGACACTTTCTTCTCATCACTCTTTCTCGTTTATATACTCTTACAAGTGGTGTGAGCTATGAAACATTATGTCCCTTTGTTTGGACCATCTCATCTCTTCATTAACAATAATCTTGTTTGTTTTTCTTTATTCAAATATTATTGAGAATATTTTTCAATTTAATGAAAATTCTTTTCATTAATCGATCATAGGTATGGATCAATTTCATTTAACTTAATTTCATGTCTCTGCAAATATTTCATAAATCAAATTATATAGAGGTGCTTCCTTCAAACCATTTACATATGACCATAGGCACAGAACAACAATCTTATTAATTTAAGCGTTGCCTCTTTTTTCACCCTTTGTTTCTTTATTCCATATGATCACAGGTGGTGACCAGGTGCTAGGCGAAGTGAGTGCTTGATCACTTATCATAATAAATGATCATGTTTAAATGTCACAATGAGATGGACAGTTCTCATTTACTTCAGAACTTCGACTATTTGTGGCTCCTGGACCATGGAGTAGCAATTCCTCTAAAGTGATTACCTACCGAATAAGTCATAAAGTGGTGGTGACCACTTGCTGTTAGTTAACACCTCCACTTACGCTATCCTTCCACTATGCTTGATCATCAGTTGAGATCACTCCCAAATTAGATCAATGGTTATCATTAACTTCGACCTTTGACCTTTCAGGAAGTTTAGAAACTGGTTTCCCCCAAAGTACATACTCCTGAAGTGACGTAACTTGTTGAAGTCACTGCTAACTTAACACTGGTCGATTGGATACCACATGTCACTTAGATTTGTGACTTACACTTACTTGAAATGCCAATTTCATCTTGACATTTGTCACCATTTGATTGTGTCACGTGTCCTTGCTGACGTGGTCTTATGATGTGGATCTCCTAATGTGTGTGTTATGTGTCTTCCCTTCTAGATCTAATGGTCATCATGTATTCTCCAGATATGATGGTCCTTATTTATGGATTACTTTGTCCTTCCACTCAAATTGATCCAAAAGTAGAGAATTCTCTTGGAGTAGATCAACGATCAGGGATGATTGCAGGGTCCCAACTAGCACGACGTTTAAAACTATCGTCAATCTTTGCAATGGAAACTGCTCATTGGTAGTGGAAATGATGCCAACCATAGATCTATCGACGAGTGACCATCGACGGTCGGTGTCCATTGCATAATCGTAACTTGCACATGGTTTATCCTGTCTCCCAAAATCCTCAATTGAATTTGTGTGATTGTTGGTGGATCAACCACAATCGTCAATCTTTGAATCGATGAGATCTGACGGTTTAGAATAATTGTGGGATTGGAAATAATGTGTTGTTTAATTCTCCCTTCACACTCTGCAATCAAAACCTACCCTTGATCTGGCACTTGCATATCCAATGGTCACAAATTGATCTAATCGTTGACTAGTCCTCCAACGGTCCTTCTCTTGTAATCTAACAGTCTAGACTAACTGCGGGATTGGAATTAACATGTTGTTTCATTGTCCCTTCGCGCTCCGCAATCAATCCCTACCCTTGATATGGTGCTTTCATATCCAATGGTCACAACTTGATCTGATCATTGAGCATTCCTCCAATGGTCCTTCTCTTGTAATATGGCGGTCCTAGTTTTTCCCAAAATCTACATCAATGGACATGATCCTTCCTCGATTCTTTTGTAGTTTTACTGTGGGGATTTCAATCCTGATCGGGTTTCTGCAATGCACTTTCTCTTCTGAGCTTCATGTGCATCATCTCTTTATACCAATTCTTCATTATAATGTAATGACATCATCTGTTGACATCAATAACAATACATCAATGAAAATATGTCCAACACTCCATGTTCTCAATCCACATTCAACCCAACTCTGGTCTCTTCGTCACCATTTACATAATCATCCCCTTGAATATTCCATCTAGAAGAGGCCCCTGCCATCAGAAGGATCAATCGTGTCCTATGAAGTTATTCAACCCACTCTACATCAGTCTATGCGAGACGCTTTGGAAGCTACTCATGGAGAAGTGGATATAGATCTCAAACTCAATTAGGATAGATATATGCAGTGTAAAATTTCCTTTTTTTTATTCTCCTATGTAAAAATCTATCCATGGAAAAATTACAGTAGTTTTGATGTATATTTGAGAAGATTAAAGAATAGTTGGGACATATGTAATATTCCAGTTTTGCTTTAGGCCTATGGCCATTTTTAAATTTTGTACATCAAGGATGTTTTTTCCCTGATACAACCCCTTTTTTAATAATAATTATAATTGTTTCTGTAAAAAAAAAGGTATGGGTTGTGAGTATATGTTGAGGTATCAAGGTTTATTAAACAATTTGTAAGTAGTCATGTTGTTTAACTTTCCTTGTTTTATAATTAATAGAATAATAAGAAATCTTGTATTAATTATATCGATTGTGCTTTGTCATGGTGTATTAAACATGCAAGAAATAAAGTATGGAGTGCATCCAACATAAGATATTTTGAGAGACGATATGCATCATGGCTTCAAAATAATGTGTATTATTTATGAAACAGACATTGTTATGGTAAATTTTTTTATTTACACAATCATATATATATATATATATATATATATATATATATATATATTAGACTTTATTTCTATGATTGTAGATGGAACATGAAGAGGTGGAACATCAAAGACAAGCTTATCAAGAAAACAATAGGTTAAATAACCAAAGTAAAATATTGCCTACAAGTGATGAAGAAATGAGATGTGCATGCAACTCAAACGATGTCGAATGAAAATCAATATAATTGAATGTTACTGCAAGTTGTATGTTTTGGAATATTTATTTGTGAAAATCATGAATTTTGTTTAATGTACTTGACATATTGTCCCAATTCCATGAGGGCATATTACCGATGAGTGTAACAATTACATATTGTTTGCATTTTGATTATTGTGGACCTTTACATTATCCCATTTTGTATGATGATGGGCCACTTATTCATATATAATAAAATGAGTTTCTTATTTTATTGCATTTTCAAATGTTGTAAAATTTTGTGTTGTTGATCAATTAATATATGGATGATTTACATTGTTACAAATAACATAGGTTTAATCTGTTGGATAATGCATTAATGCAATAATTGTATCAAAATACAATAACAAAAATATAAAATCGATATTATTATAAAAAATATTTGATTTCGAGATGATTAATTGAAAATTTGTAAAAAAAAACATTTAATTAAAATATATACATATCAGTGCACTACATTCTTTTGAACTCACTAAATGGTGCATTTTTATGAGTTATATGCATTGGTGCTAAAAATTGTTAGAAATAAATGTTTCTTTAAATGACATAATGTATGATTATATTTTTATCATTTCAAAATATTTTGGTGCACATGATAACAATACACACCAGTGCATGCATAAAAACAAAAAACATTGGTGCTTCTCATTTATGTGTGCACACTGTTGCTTCTCAATTTTGTGTGCACACTATTGCTTCGCATTTATGTGTGTGCATCGATGCTTCTCATTTATGTAGGCACACCGATGATCTCATTTATGTATAAACACTGGTGCTTCTCATGTATGCATGTACACCAGTGCTTCCCATTTATGTATGCGCAATGGTGCCTCTCATTTATGTGTGTGAACTGATGCGTTGTATTCAATACCACATTGGTTTGTTTATTAACAAAAAAAACACCAAAAAAAAACCTCCGCTACAACATCTGTCTGCCCAATTTTTTTTTGAATTATATGGAACATCTATTAAAACCTCCGCAACTAATAGCATAGGTTGTAACGAAGGTTTTTTTTGAAAATTTTGTCAAATTTTGTAACACTAAAAACCTCGCAAAAACCTCCGCTAGAAGGTGTTCTCCTTGTAGTGTGAGGAGGCTTCTTGCACATATTTCCATGACATTTTTTTGAGGATGCCCACATATTGGAAGGATTTCCACTTGTTTTTCTACCTTGAGATGATATCATATGATACATGGTGATCTAATTATATATTCTTCATGGGACACCTTGGTCATGTAGGCCACATGTATGCCCATAGTTGGTTATTGAGCACATATATTGAATATTGACTTGACTTTTCCACATATGGAGTTTTTTGTACACATGTCATGCTACTTTATGGAGGAACTCCTACTTTCTTCACCTTTGGCTCACATATGGGATGCATTTCTATGAGGGAGCATGTTGGCACAGGGGTAGGCCCAGGGTTCAATGCTTAACAACGCACCAAAAAAACCCTGACTATTGGCCCTTTCGACAACACCTACGAAGTAGGTGAAGTCTCACCCGAGGTAGAAGCAGGGGGGCTTACAGGACACAAGTGCCAGTAATTAGGATGGGACATGATTCTTTGATAAGAGAAATTCGTAGAATATTCTGTTAATGTTTAGGAAGTGAACATGTATTAGTTTATTAACCTCATTAACATCGTAGAGCATAATCAAAGACAGATAAGCGCAGTAACAACAAGTGATTATGTACCCTTAACACTTAACACTTAACACTGTGAGTTAAGTCTAGCATTCATTTACCCTTTAACATAAGTAAAGTACTTAAGAAACAAAATATATATTTATTACACATCATAATCAAAGCACTAAGAAAATGCATAACATAAATGATACTACACAAAGAAAACCATGAGACACCAGATATACATGGTTCACCCCAGGGTGGGGCTACATCCACAAACCGCTTCGCCTCTTTATTATTCGCCAAAATCTTACGTCTAGTCAATCCTTTGCACTAATCCACAGAGTCAAACTTCGCACAAGACAGGAGATCTGTGCACTAAGTACTAGATCCTCCTTCTTTACCTTCCAAAACTAGGTCAAATGCATAGAGCCAAAATCTCTTATCACGACACTTAGCACCTGCTCCACACTGTGTAAAACTCTCTATGGCCAAGGGTAAACCACAACAGACAGTTATGACTACATAAATCAACTCAATTCCATTGTATGCTATATAAACTAATGTGCAAGATAAGAAAGAGGCCTACCTCGATCCAACGTTCGATGATGTTCCATCGTTGAGCACTTCGACCCAAAGCTTTATACCTGCAAAAATTTCTCAACAAACATGCATAGCAAGTACATGGTGATAGTATAAAGGAGTTATCACATTAGATAACATAATCCATTAATAAACATTACCAACATGCCCATGGATAATGATCATATATTTTCACGATACCAATAGGACAGGAAATGAGTATTTATATTAATAATTGATCAGCAGAAGTGAAAACATTACAGATTTCCGTGTCGGCACAGTTTGAAACCAAGGAACCAAGTTCCTTCCAACTGGGCCTCCACCACTTAAATCCTCCACAAAATGCAAGCTCATAGGAGAGAGGCAATGAGGTTCTCTCAACAATAGGAAAAGAGCTTGGGGGTTGAACACTATGTTCAGACTTGAGGGGCAAAGGGATGCAGACTCAATATGAAGTAATTTCTCCAAAGTAAATTTTCTCTCAAAGTTGAATGCTTTCTCCTCCTTTTCCATAGATTGGAATTGTTCTTTTATAGTCTTCAAAATGCATTTGAAGGGTCGAGTCAGAACATTTCCAATATATGGAAGGCCAAGGATTAGAGATCTCCTATCGTGACATGGAAACCCGATTCCATTTTTTTTTATTTTCTGGCACAAATCCCGATGTATGCGTGTTGTAGTGGATCATCCTACGTATATGCATGTTGTATAGCTTATAGGTCACGTATATGTGGAAAAATGTGTGTTTTTGGATCTGGATTCATCAAAAAGGAATGAAAAGTATGCACAGGGAAATGGAAAAAGGACCTTTGTGCAAGATAGAAATGGTGAGGCAAATCTTGCTATAACAGATGCTCCCTAATGTGTGAGATCATAGGAGTATTTGTGATGGCCAAAATACATTATAAATAATCCAGGAGTGGAGTGGTAGAGACCCAGTTGGACGAACTCGATTTCTCATTACATTGTGTACCGACTTTGCATACATGGCTTCCAAGAATACAATGCATATCCATGTGGAAAATATACCAAATAAGTGTCTGTGGTCATGAATAGGCAAATACAAATGCAGTTATATGCCAAAAATTGTCATAGTCACGAACAAGGCCCAGTGAAACCAGTTTCAAAAATCAATCTGAAGATATTTGTATACAATGGAGTACAATCTGATCTCCCATGATCACTAAAGTCAAATAGGTGTTGGTCCAATGAAAGGGAAGCAATAAGTCAGAAAATCTGCAACCACATAGTGATGTCTTCAGGTTTTCTACACTATCCGCCAAGGGTGCAAGTTTACATCATGTGAGTAAAGGAGTTGAGGTCTAACACAATGAGACATCGTTTGATTACCGGTCATTGAGGTATATCATTAACAAACGCGACATCCTACCAATAATGAAAGTAGGTATCAAGGCATCGAGTACATTTCTACAAGTGAGAATAAAGGGGTCGGTGTCAAACACTTGAGAAATCCATTAATCAGGAGACATTGATTTATTCTCATCTGTCAATGGCGAGAGAGCCTGCCACTAATGACTGCAAGCCTCAAGGTACTCATAAAACTCTAGGTTCCATATCCATAATAAATGAGTTGAAGTCGATGGAAAGAGACCCACTGAAAGGAGAGCATTGAGGCATCTCTCATCAGTCAACACGAGGAATAAAGTAGGATATTCACAATTTGGTGGAGATCGGACGAAGAACATGTTCATGAACCAACGACCCTATGTGTCTTTCGCGTATACCAAATGAAAGCGGTATACGAAAAAGACCCTCTGAATAGCAGCCAATGATGAAAACTGATGACAAAGGTGAGGAAACCACTAATAAGGCTAATGGAATCCAAGACACTGCACGAATCCCAAAGTGTGAATAGATGTCGTGCCTTCGAACACAAGGGAAACCACCTAGTCAACGACCAATGATGAAATGTCGATTGTTGGGTTCAAGGTGACCTACCAATGATGAAAGTAGGGCCAGGGTGCATGATAAGACCATAGTATCATGTGATTCTGAGACAAACTAAGGGTATGGCCTACATGCAAAGTTAATATTTATGAGGGGTGGCCGAAACAGGTTGATAGACTTCCTTTGAACAAGAGCATGAGACATATGGTGGACTCTGGCAGCATAGAGTCAATGATTTGACTATTAGATGCAAGAGGCATCAATAATGTTCTCTATAGGGACTGGAAGAGTAACCAGTCGGTAGAGAAAACTCTGTAACGAGATCAGCTTCCTAAGGCCATGCTAAACCCAAAATTATTATGACACAAGTATTCAATAATTTTTTATTTTGTTCAAAGGCGACACGACTGCTTCCAATTATAATATAGTACTCCCTTCCCACCTGTATTTTTTGTTTTTTCATAACAAATGAATGCTATGATACAGAGGAGGAAATGAGTGTCGCGAGTAAGAAAAACTAGTTCCACCAGTGGAACATACCTATGCTCAATGCAAGGAAATGCATGTGGGAGATGGATACTCGGGGTGATGTTCCCTCTAGGGTATAGGGTGTCAAACTACGAAGGATATAAACAAGGCTCTTCTTGGTTGAGGAGGCAAAAACTGCTTAGGCAATGGTTTATGACGCAAAGCGAGAACTGGCTAAAGGCTCAATACTGCAAGCGAGGGAATGAGATACAATCACAACTTAATGCCAAAAAATATCCTTTTTTATGTCTTGTAGTCTACTAGGTGTGAAGAAGGGGTAAACTTGTACCAAATAGACATCTTTTCAAATCCAATCTATGAGTGTGAAAAAGACAAGTTCACTCGGCAATCTTTTGTATTTTTTATAATGAGTTGGAAAAGAGATTAACTAAGACTCATGACCTTTCAAATCCAATTTAACGAGTGTGAAAGGGACAAATCACTCATCAATCTTCTCAGTTTTTTAAACGAGTCGGAAAGGAGCTTAACTAAGACTCATTTTTGGGAGTTTGCGGGGAATAAGGCCGCATGTGCATGAATGAGAAATGAGGCTCATCATAAGGTCATGTATTGAATTATAATGGACTCCCAATCCTAAGGAAAAACTCGGCATGGGAACCAAATGACAAAGAGGATCTAAATAGGGCGCCCAAGTTTGGTAAGTCTCTACCATTTATTAGCGACGCTATTTATAGCAGACATGAGGTTATGTGTTGCAACAGATGGGTTCGTTCCTAAGGCGTAAAAATAGGTAGTCGAAGAATAATACAAAAATGCATGATGGATTGGATACCTATCCTATATGCTAGGTTATGAAAATACCTGCCCGAGGTGACAAATGACCAATCATGACGTTGAAATCCACAAGAAAACTGAGTGAAAACTACAAAAAAAAACAGCTCAAAACCATTCTTGAATTAGTCCATTAGGTTAAAAAATAGCATGAAACTATATAAAGTGGGTAAAAGAATCTTATAAATAGTAATAAAATAAAAAATTACTGTATCATTTTGATTTTTACCCAAATAGTGCAATTTGGACCAAAATACCTCGAAGATTCAAACGACGATTGCGGGAGCATCAGGCAACAAAATCACGAACCATCTGGATCAGGTAACTCTTCATCTCATCCTCTTCAAATTCAGTGGATTACATTTTTTAATTAGGTTTCAATTTTTTGTTTTTGAGGGCATAAACTAGGATTTTTGGTATATGCGAGTCGCGTGTACGACGAGGTATACACCCCTGTGTGAACCACATGGAGCATGTATTAATCTCTACACGCGACTGTGTGCAAAGAAAGATGTGTATAGGTATGAAAATGGCCAAAAGATGGGTTCTAACTCAAAAAATTGATTAGTTTTTTGCAGGATGGTCCTGGAATGGAGAGAGCGAGAGCATGAGGAGGTAGATGCAGTTGTGGATCAATATCTAGTGGCTCAAGTGGCTCTAAAAAGATGTGTCTTGTACAAATTTTGGGTTCTCAAAGGAATGAGGGCCCAAGTGAGGTTGTTGGAGATGTTGGTGGGTTATTTGGACCTTGATAGCGAGAGCTTTATCCTTGATGGACAACCATTGAGGATCGAAGTAGAGGACATCTACTTCTTGACTAGTCTATCACACCAAGGGGAGGTTGTGAACCTCAAGTCACGTGGAGCAGGGAGTGGGATGAATATCGAGGAGTATATCGATGCCCACTGTGTAGTAGGGACTCCCAAGGTGGGAAGCCAAGTCCCCATCTGGGCAATAAGTAACCTCAGTTTGAAGATCATTGTGCTTGTGCTTACCAGGATCATAGGTTCGGCCTCATTGCATCAAGCATCGTGATCGCATATTTTTTACGCAGTAGAGTGTGTTAGACCCAGTGTCTATGATTGGTGTACCTCACTGCTGGCCAATATGAAAAGTCAGTTGACAGAGTGCAAACAGGGGAGTAAGAAAAACTTCAGGTTTGCCTCTATTCTTTGCAGTTTATTTTTCGAGCGGGTTCCAGGTATAGGACCTAGAGTGGAGATCCTTCCTAGAGAACCACACGATCCATCCATGGCGCAGTGGATCAAGGTCATGAGACGGAAGGGGGGAGGTAGGGTATCAACACCCTACAACGATGATTTTTTCTTCTGGTGGCCATGACAAGTCATTGCTCTGGATGACTATCCCTATGCAGGGATTGATTTCGGAGGAGATCCAGATATGCCACTTCCACCAAGGGTCGCCTACGGTGATATAGGTAACAAGTTTTTAAATATTTCAATTTTTATTATTTTTGTATTTACTGAACAAATATATATATATATATATATATATATATATATATATATATATATTTGTATGGTGTTTAAATATTAACTAGACACTTGTGTAATCTCATATGTGGGTCCATGATGGCCAGAGGGATTTCTATGACATAGATGGAGGAACAGGGGAGATGAGGCAAAGGGAGGAGAATTGGAGAGATTCCTACAAAAAATGTAGGTCAACCTGTCTCGTTTGACACAGAGGATTCCTATGGTTCAAGTAGAGGATTTACCTGAATCCATGCAGTGACAGGTGGTTGGTGTACCTAGAGCATGGGTATGACTCTTTCAGCGTCTTGCAAACGTCATGGTTTTCTACCATGAAACACATCCGGCGCCACAAGCGTAGATGTCGTGGGATATGTATACCGACTATATATGTGTATTAAGGGTTTCAACCCTAATTTTGTAATATAAACACCATATTTTGAAATATATAAAAATGGATCTTCGACTTTACTTATATCTTACAATGTGTACATTGATTTAATCATTTTCTTTTCTTTATTAATGTGACAAATGCCAATCTAAAATGTAATTAGCGTAGGCATTGGATACATGATTAGAACTCCTAGGAATGTGATAATATGTAATAAAATCAAATTGTCGTTCTAAAATATGTACCCGCAGGAATCGATGGAGTAAAGTAGGATCACGCACATGGTAACGACCATTCAACCGACATACTACTAACTGGGAATACATGCAAACTTCTAAAGAGTGAATACCATGCGAGATAGCATCACACAAAAGTTCTATGATGGTGCTATATTTGGCCACATTATTCATGGATGGCCCTAGGCATACGCCACCTGAAGACACCAGCATACCCTCATATGAGTAAACCACCCAAGCGGTGGAAGCTAAGTTCCGTGTATGATGACTGGCTCCGTCTGCGAATCCTAGGTGGACCAAAGACTCCGTTGACATCTGCCAACAAAGGGAAAACTCGATAAGAAAGATAAAGAAAAAAGAAAAGGGGGAAAGAGATGTATATACACTAAATTTACATTAGTATACAAAGAGTTCTGCCCAAGCCTAGGGCTCAAGTGTAGTAATTTTTCAAGTAGAGTTGATTTCTGGGCTCGGCCAATTTATTCCCTTCATAATATTCTAACTCGTAGGATCCTTTTTCTAGAGCACATCGCACGATGTAAGGACCGTGCCACATGGGTTTAAACTTGCCTACCCCTAGAGGTTCTTTGGCTTGGTCATACAAGAGGACCAAGTCACCCTCAGCATACAATTGGGGATAGACAAACTTGTCGTACTAAATCTTAACACGTTTCTTGTTTTCCTCGATAGTCGTAAAGGAATTCCAATGATGCTTGTCAACACTCTCTAGGTGCACAAGGCATCACTCTAAGTCTGAAGTGTCAGGTAGGAGCTTGACTGCCAACTTGAGAGAAGGGATTTTGCATTCAACAGGAAGGATCAACTCCACACCGTGCACTAACTGAAAAGGGGAAAAACCGGTGGCAGTATTAACCGAGGTTCGATATGCCTAGAGTGAAGGATATAGCATGATGTGCCAATTGGAATTACTCTGACTGACAGTTTTTTGCAAAATGTTCTTGAGAGACTTGTTGACGGCCTCTACTTGCCTATTTTATTGCGGGTAATAAGGGGATGAATGACCATGTCTAAACCCCACCTTAGATGCTAGTTCTACCATCATTTCATTCTGAAAGTGACTGCCATGATCAATGATAATATCACTCGGGATACCGAACTGGGCGATAATTTGGTTGAACACGAAGAAGGTTGCAGTCATCCCATCGGAGTTTATGGTAGGCATGGCCTCAGCCCACTTAGTAAAGTATTCAACGACCATGATAAAATCTACCCCCCACTTGGTGAAGGGACCAACGGTAATGACTGGGTGAAGAGGGGCTGGATGCGAGCGCATTTTTTGAGTGAACACCTGGCAGGGGTGACACCTCTTAACTGCTTCGATACAATCTTTAAATATAGTAGGCCAGAAATAGTCGGCTCGCAGGATTTTTTGGGTTGTCGCAAGCCCGGATAGGTGACCACCACAAGCCCCTTTGTGGCAATCGTTTATGAATGACTTGGCTTCCTCGTGATTTAAGAAACAATGCAATATATTATCAACTCCTCGGCGATACAAAGTGTCATCGACGATGGTATACTTTTTGGCTTGGTATCTAACATGTCGTTGATCATCTCGTGAGAGATGTTGAGTGAACTTCAAGGTTTGAAGATATAAAACAATGTCTCCATACCTGGGGTCGGGCGACGAGACAAGGAAATGTGTTCGTCTACGAATGAATCAACATGGATAACATCCTCGTCTAATCGTGGAAAATCGAATATTAACTCTGCAAAAACTAGCGATTTCTTGGATTTGCCGAAGAAAAGTCGAGATCGAACTCTTGTAAGATGAAAATCCATTTATTATATTTCCCCCCTATGATAGACCTAGTAAGGACGTATTGAAATGGATTAACATCAGCAACCACATTAGTCTTGCAAAGAAATATATAGTGACATAAATGTTGGACTACGTGAACGACATCCAAAGACAGCTTCTCAACGTGAGAGTAATTAATCTTAGGACCGACTAAATTTTGACTAAGATAGTAGATGACGTGCTCATGGAGCTCATCATCCTTTTGAACTAGAACCATACAAATCGTCTCTGTAGACGTGACAATATATAGCAAGTAATCTCTACTGTAATCAGGGGATTTCAGCAGAGGGATCGATAACAAGGCTTTCTTCAAAGCATCGAAATACTCTTGGGATCGCTCATCCTAAATAAAATTTATGTCCTTCTTCAAGAGGCGCATGAAACCCTTGGTGATATTGGCATAATTGACTATGAACCGACGTAGACAGCTAGCTTTCCCCTCTAAAACTTGAAGTTGTCTAATCATGCGTGGGGTAGGAAACTAAAGTATTGGCTCAACCTTAAGAGGATCTACCATGATCCTGGTCTTGGAAACTAAAAATCCTAAGAGACGACGAGACTTAACGCAAAAGATACATTTATGAGGGTTTAACCAGATTCTATAGTAACGAAATCTTTCAAAAACTAGTCAAAGGTGTATAACATGATCCACTCTCTTGCGAGAGTGAGCAAAAAGATCATCAAGGTAGGCTTTGACTATGTGCTTGAGATCTTGAAAAGTGGAAGTCATGGCCCGTTGGAAGGTTTCTCCAGCGTTTTTAAGGCCGAAAGGCATTTTCATTTATGCAAAAGTACCCCAAGGACATATAAATGTCATCTTGTGTTGGTCCTCAGGTTTGATCTAGATTTGGTTATAGCCTAAAAATCCGTCCATAAAAGAAAATATCTTGCTTCTTGCACACTCATCGAGAATCTGATCAATGAAAGGCATGGGGAAGTTATCTTTAGAACAAGCCTTGTTCAAGTCATGAAATTTCATACACACATGGATGGTTCCTTTCTTTTTATTCACATGAATGGGGTTGGATACCTATTCGTTTAAGGGAACTGGGTATATGAAGCCAGTGTTAAGTGGCTTCTCCACCTCTGCCTTAATAGCAGGGGCCTTCTTAGGATTTACAACTCTAATACATTTTCGAATAAGTTTATCATCCAGCTAAGTTTGAATCTCATGTTCGACAATACGAGGGTTTATCCCTCACATCTCTTCATATGACCAAGTGAATACATATCGAAATTCTTTGAAGAGTTCAGTGTAGATCAGAATTTCTTCTGGAGAAAAATCTGCACCTATATTTATGTTCTCAATCTTGTCAGGGGTACGAGAGATATCGATCGAGATAGTAGTATAAATACTCACCATATTTCCTTCGGCATAAATGTTGTGCGTATCAAGTGGAACTACGACATGACCGACTATCTCACTCAAGGTAGACCGAAATTCATCTTGCTCGATTCTTTCAAGACTTGGGAGAAAATAATATCGATGATGCATATCATCCCAAGGTCTCTCGAAACCATTCATGGCTTCGAGGATGGCTTCATCTGAAGGAAAAGTCTCATCTAAGGAATCGTGCAAACAATAGAACGAGGTGTCCCATACAGGCCTATGAACAGGATCCTCCTCATTCATCTGCGAGGTAACAGGATCGGGATCGGTGAAAGAGTCAAGAACAACTTGATACACAATATCTGTTGCCGATAGTGGCATAGACATGCTAGCAAGCAATTGACCTTAACTCAAAAAATTCGTAGAAGGTAGGGTCCATGGATCACTGAGATAGGAAGTGCAAAAAGGAATGGACCTCCCTGCTAAAGAAGGCCTACTAGACATGGTGTAAACATGGTGAATCGGTGTCAAGAAGTTGAAGGTACCCATGAGGGAAGAATACATTCTGACATCGATATTCTCAGTTGTTGGCTAAGAATTGTTGATCACAGGGATCGACGGTCCAAAAGATGTGTTAGGACTAGTGTACGCAAAGGATAATTGGTCGACAGTCACGATCTCCCCTTCATGAGGAAAACAAAGTGTACGAAAGACGGACGATACGTCAATGACCATAGCATAGGTCCAATTGTGACCTAGTAACAGGTTATAATCAAGAGGTGCATCAACTACCTCTACCTCCACCTCTACCATATTCCCACCTAACTGGACTGGAAAGTCAGGGAGAATACTGTGAGGGCGGAAGGAATGACCTTCAAATGCAGTCAACATGTTCGATGACTTGGAAAGGGTCAGAGAACCGAGAGATTTCCAATAGACCAGGGACATCATGCAGGTGGCAACACCTTCATTAATGATTGCTCGTTTGATAGTATTCCTAGAATAATCCACATGGATTTGGAAAGCCACATGGTAGGGTAAGCGAGGCTTCACATCCGTGATGTCAAAATTAATAAATTTCGAACCACTAGGTTCTAGAGCTCCTAAGCCAGAGAGTAAGGCATTCCTCTATGATGGACACATATGTAGCACCTCCAAAGATGAAATCGCACAAGGGGTTTGGCCCAGATCCTCAACAATAGAGTAGTTATAGGAAGCTCTAGCATTAGGGTTGTGAGTAGAGCGCTTGAGTACTCCTTTCGGAATATGAGGCAGTGGCTCTAGTTTCTCAATCTGTAGGTTCATCTATGGAGGGGGAGGAGGAGATTCTAGACCAGTGGCTATAATCTCGAGAGCGGGTGGCTATATCAATTTTTGCGTCGACCATATTGATACAAACACGGTCGCCATCTTGCGATGGTGGGTTTTGACTTCCACTGGGTGCATTTTCGACGTTCAAAGAGCTCGAGGCTAAGTGTTGGTTGTGTGGGAATGGATTCATCATCACAGCGGGTGGTATATTTAAAAGCCTCGTAGCCTCCACGAGTTTGGGGCATAAATGTGTAAGGTGGTCATTGGTACAAAGTTTACAAGGAAACTTCACCTTACGTTTCTCTTTCTTTCCCTCTCCAGCATTATCATTTTGCTTCCCATTATTATCTTTGTCCTTGGGCTTCTTACCATTTTTCCCACCCTTACGATTGTTTCGACCTTTCCTTTTATTCCCATTTGGTTGATGGTCACCATTTGGGTTTTGTTGCCACAGGGCCAGACCTAGGGTTCAACACTACAACAACACACCAAAAAATCCCTAACTACCAACCCTTTAGGCAACACCTGTGAAGCAAATGAAGTCTCACCCGAGGTAGAGGCAGGGGTGGTTGTAGGACTCAGATGTCTGCAACCTTAGCTGGGAAATAGATCTATGATTCTAGTATTTAATAGAGCACTTAGCAGTAAACATTCATCAACATTCAGTTCTTGGTAACAGTGTAGACAAACCCTGATTACAGAGCATCACAGTATTAAACCAGATCCACATATAATAACAGTTAGCATAAAAGGAACATATTAGATCTAGTAGATTCAAGCACTAAGAATACTCACATAGGTCAGATCTAACATTCATTCTCTTTTATAAGCACAAAGAAACATTAGTTCTATCTAACATTCATCTATATCATAGAAAATCACACATAAACACATCAACACATCGCACAAAGTAGAGAAACACAACATATACATGGTTCACCCCCCCTTGGGGCTATGTCCACCAACTCTTCTCCTCTTCTATTATCTTTGGTTAATCAGTTACATACACAAAGCCTAAAAAACCCTACTCTGCATAAGACAAGAGATCTACACACACCTCTCCAGATCTTCCTTCACTGAGCTAGGTTACATCACTAAGCCTTCTACAGTCACTTGCACTCAGCTCTGCAAGCTTCACACAGTATTCACAGATCACTTACAATCCTTCGATCACATAGATTGATCACTAGCACTTAGCACATTGGCCTAACATCACATAGATGCCCCTCCTTACATTTCCTAGAAGTTTTTTTATACTTTACAACATAGGCCTAAACATGGATAAACCCATGGTTCGACATCCCATACCCATTACATAATCCAAAACCCCAAAAATCCCTAAAAATGGGCCAAGATCCCGTGATCTCCTCTCAGTCTTTCGCTTCGTCTTCGACAGGATGTCAAAGTCCCAAAATAGTTCAAAATTGACCATGGATCTCCCAAAACTTTGTCAAGGGCCAACATGCCCCCAACACTCACCTATGACTCATCCTTGAAATCCTCGAAATCTGGGTAGTTCTACTTCGAAATCCTCGATCTTGGCTCACGTTGCTTCGACTTGTTGTTGTGCCACAACCTCCTGTTCAACAAACTCTTGGATGACTGCCTCGTTCATGGGTCTTTCTAGGCACTGTTCTTCTACAGCAACAACTTGCTCCAGTTTTTCTCCTCGGCCTTCAATCTATGTGAACAATTGGTAAGCCTCATCTTGTACAGGTTGGAGACTCTGAGTCACTTCCATGACTTTTCTCTGAATGGTATGGACCTGCTGCTGGGCAGTGCGCTACTCCTGGGATCATTTCATTCTTTCAATAGCTGATAGGGGATTCAACTATGCCTGCATTGTCTCTTCTTGATACTTCTCTTCTTGGAGTTGTGACTCTAGTACCTTCAACTCTGGATTCTCAGTGCGTTTCTCATAAGTCTGGGCACTGTGATCACTAAGTTGCTTACATTCCATGGAAAGAGCCTTTATTCTCTCGATTGTGCTCCTGGCAGTTACTTCTCTTTGATCTCTTACATCCTGCGGAGTGTTGGGCACTGTGCGGAGCTCTAAATATGTTATTCTTTGTTGTAGTTTCTGGATGGCTTCCACAAGCTTCTCTACTTGATTCTCAACCTAGTCTTCTGTCTGGGGCTCACAGCCTTTCACAGAGCGAAGTGCTCTATTGACTGCTTCTTTTACCTCGAGTTTCCCTGCGAGCAACTATTCCTTTTCTTCCTGCATTTGCACTTTCTCCTCGTCAAACTTTGTTTGGAGAGAAATCTTCTCCTGTTCTGCAACTCGAAGGTGTTCTACAAGTACTCCTTGTACTTGATTCAAATCCTGGGTGGCTTTTTCTGTTTCTTCTTATGCTCATCGAAGAAGAGATTCAGTTGCATTATCTAGTCGACGGATTTGGGATGGCTCATCTCCCAATTCTCGTTCTCCCTATGGTAGGGATGCAGTGGAGACTGTGCGACTAGACTGAAGAGCCTAATGTACCCCTCGAAGCCCGACCTCAATCATATCATACATTTCCTCCTACTTTTCTCCTTTTTTCTCTGTGAATTCCAGTGAAGTGTTGTTTAGAGCTGCTATGATGAAGTCAAAGTCATCAGGAGTAAGTGTATTCTACATCTTGGTCATGGTGGCTCTTGATTTCTTCCAAGAAGAATGTTTCAGGGGAGAAACCTTCCTCTTGTTCAAGGGGTCAGCCTCATCTCTGGGAGATGTTACTTTTCCTTTCTTTTGTTCATCTTCTATGTCCTTCATCTCTTCTACATCGCCATCACCTCCTCACTCAGGTGATATGGAAGCAGTCTTCCCTGAGGTGATGCTTAATTGTTGGACCTCCTTAGTCTTCTTTATTCTGTTGGTTCTAGGTGTGTCCTGTTCTTTGTTAGTGGTCTCTAGGCTATCCAGTTCAGGGTCAGACATCTATGTAGGGTCAATGGGGATAAGGAGATCTGCAGACCAATCTTTAGTGATCTCCTCCAGGTCCTCTTCCATAAGCTTGTAGTATGATTACAGTTGCTCCTTATGTTCATCGGCTCGTGCTGTAATGTAAATGAAATGTCGATTTGCGCTAAACTTTATCAAGGGTCAGAATCTTTGTAAGGTGTTTGGAGTCATGCGAGGCTCAGTTTCGATGGCTCTCTTTAGCTGAAGGTAGTATGTATGAGAAATAGCGTTTGACTGCCATTATTTGTTCATATCTCTTGAGTACCAAAGAGTAGCGAACTTCATGACATGCAGCTGAAATGGCTTGATGTTTGGGAAGGTCACACCTTCTGACATCTCCCAGGAAAAAAAGGCGATAAGGATCAGGAACTAGCTGAAATGGAACTCATAGCCCTGATCCTAGGCTTCATGATAGTCTAGTTTGAGCTGACTGACTAGGTACTTCACCCATTTCATCTGTAAGCCTTCTACACACTTCCCCGCGAGGTCAACAACAAAGCCTGTGACCTATGTGGTTTGGTTCTTGTGTACCATATTTCCAACTATTAACTAACATGCTAGGCACACTGCGCCATTCTGGATGGAGGTTACCTTGTAGCCTCACGTCCCCTTCTCGACATCGTCGTATGTGTCCTTAATATTCTGTGCTAGTTCACAATCTGTGCCCTTTCTTGGGTAGAACTCCTATGGGTCAGGTCCTTTCATACGCAACCCTGTCATTCTATGGATCAACGTTGGATCGACTATAATATAGCAGTCTATCCATAAATAACCACCATGGTAACACGAGAGAAATAGCTTGACATGGTGTCTTCCAAAATGTGGAATCTTCATTACGTTTAATAGGGTGGTTTACGCGAGGTTCATCATCCATGGCTGAGGGATGATCCTTGAGTTCTTCCCCTTCGTTCTGGTCAGGTACTTATATGGGGTGAGCATACTGTAGTTTTTGAGATCTCCAAGGTTGAAGTCACTGAACTTTGGCGCTGTGATCTTATCCTGCTGTGCACAAACTGTGTGTATCCTCTTCAGGAGGTACGCGACAATTATGGTGTACTTGAATTCCCTTGGCACACTATCTCGACTCACTGCCCCGGCCAGAGGTGGGATGTAATCGGGCAATATGGACGGGATCAGCTTCGCATTGGCTAGGTCGTCTATGTGTTTAGTTCTCTTTTCTGTTGATGGTCGGGATGATCCGGCTCCACGAGCAGTCGACGGAGAGGCTTGCAGTCCTCTCATTGATGATGCTTGAATACTTGTAGACATCGCTCTTTTAGACATTACCCTTTCAGTCATTAGGTCAATAAGAACTTCCTCGACAATTTTCTCTGCAA
>ML801955.1:61904-78302 GCA_009831015.1 Picea engelmannii | reverse complement strand
ATATACTTGGGCTATTTTATTAATATGATGTATGAGGATGTTTACATGGCATAAAAGGCCTCCCAACATCTCCCTCAACCTCAAAGCCTTGTTTTATCCTGAAGCAACTGTACAACAACATCCCAGGTCTCTACTCCTGCCAAAGTATCCTTACTATGCATCAACCATGCATACTAGTCTACATAGGAAAATCAATCACAATGGTCACTAGTTGTATATGAAGATACATGTACACAAGGTTATTCCTTAACTTGTTACTCTTTAGCCTCCATCTTCAATCTTGTAGGTGCTTGTGCAATCAAAGAGTCTTCAGTTCGGTTCAACCTCACACCCTGCACAACACTTGAAGTGTGAGTGGCTTACTTTGCACTCAACCTACCTACAACTTTGTTTCCTTCTGGCCTCTGAGGTCACAACCCAAGGAACTGCTTTGAAACTCTTATACTGAGTTTCTCAATCATTTTGTTTATTCTTATGTCATCATCTTGTCATTTATGTTGTTTGTGAGTGTTATTTGATGTCACTTCCTTGAATGTCTTTTTCTCTTGTTGTTGTAGTGAGAATCTCAGAATCAATACTCTTTGCAAGTAAGCGATTAGTTGCTTGGTCTAAACCTTTTCTTTTTCTTGGTCAATTGTAGATGCTCTCACTAAATGCTTTGTGTCAATTCTTCAAACTCTATCAAAATTTGCCTTTTGTTGCTTTGTTACTGTTAATCATGACTTCTTTATGTTTTCATGTCTCTGACAATGTATTGGAATCCAAATGTTTCATTACATGAAGAATAAATCTCTATGCCTCTGCATGATCATGACTCGGCTCTATTTTTATGAATCTAATATGACTATTTGAGAGTTTCACCATTAGTACAACTTCATAGTTTTCCTCATAAATTCTTGCATGCATAGATATTTGCTTCATGTTGTTAACTAGGTATCGACTCTCGTCGGAAAAAAAATGATTTACATTACAATAAAAGAGAAGATCATCTGCTTCAAAGACTCACATTTAACCTCCTCCTTTCTTTCTTTCTTTTAACTCTATTTTTAACTCAATTAACTTAGTTATATACTTGACTTAACCAAATCAATTTACAATATGTCATTTCTGCCCCCCTTTTTTTTCTCTAACAAACATCCTTATGTAACATCTTTGTACAAGATTCCATATTAGTGACTTGACAAACATCACTCCTTCATGTAACATCTTTGTACAAGATTCCATATTACTTTTACGTAATCTTTACATTTTTTTCCCACAAAGTGAGTCACTTTCAGCCTTACATACATATGACTGTACTATTTCACTTTTTATATAACCCACCCTTTTGAAGAAGTCTTTGTATAGGTTTCGTCTCGACATACTAAGTCATTACAAGGAGACATGGACTTCAACAATGTACCCATTACCATATTCACATGCAAAAAGTTTTCCCTTATTTTGTAGATAAGGAATCTTCCACTTTTTATCGTCTTTTAAACAGTTCGTTAATTCTATTGGGTGCATTCCCTTTTCATGGGCAACGTCCATGGAATTATCCACCGTGAGTCAAGCACCGTGCTAATCGAACAAAACACCAGCCAGGATTTCTCTCCGCTCAGTCGGCAACTCAATAAAGGATTTCTTTACCTCGGTTCAATTTGTAGGTTCCACTTCACTGGCATATCCTCTTCATCCAATGCCACTTTTTCTTGTTTGTATGCAGGTTTCCACTAATCGGGCCAATGGATGAGACACATAAATACTGCAAGCGTTTCTTGATGCCTTGGCATTATCGACATCAATGATTGCTCCTCAACAAAGTGGGTCCAATTTTCAATATCGGCCTTAAAACTCTCTTATGTGCAACTAGATTTGGCTATCAACATTGACATTATAGGAGATAGGTTGGTGTTGTATGAATTTGTTTAATTTTCAATGCATGCACTTTTTCAGGGTTCTAGCTCAAGTGATTCTTGGGAGGAACGTTTGTTCTTTATTTTTTTTTTTTGCCTAGGTTTAATTTCTGTAAAGTGATATGTTAGCCGCTTGTGACAAGGTTAGAAGGGTAGATGTCCCTAGGATAGAGGTTCACTCCGATGTGCCTCATAATGCCTTGGTTCTTGATTCGCGAGATTTCGGCACTAGCCTAGGGGTTATAGTGGCATCCGATCGGATTTGAACCTAAGCCTCACCCAAATAATCCCAACTATTTACCAATAACTATAGATCAGAAAAATAAAAAAATAAAATATCATGCACTTATTGTTACACATTATGTGTTTGTTTAACAAACTCAACAACTTTGATAACTTTTATAGTGTTGTAACTTATATCTCTAGAGTTATTCACATTGGATAAGACACATCAGTTCATAAATTCATGTTGCATGATAAAATAAAATTAATGTAGGTGACTTATAATAACTATTGACATGTTCAAGGTTAGTGTTTTCACTCATGGATAATCCTAAATAACATATAACTTGGTTGTTATATAAGAATAAAATAACTACCAACAAAGAATCCAAAATGCATTCATAAAACTTGTATGAAATGCTAGAACAATATCACCTTTCATTAATATAAATTTATAAAACACAAGTTCATTTATATACTTGGAGTTCTCAATACTCTCTCCTCCTTGGTTATTGAGAAAATCACAATCTCTTAACTCTAAAATTGACCCACATTCCTTTCCTAATGTGTATCCTATCTATTTATTTCTTTGACTCTTCACATTCTAGCTCTTTGTTTTCTTAGTTAACCCTTTGAAATATTTTTTTCATATTATTCCCCACACATTAATATTCAAGTTTTCCTACATTGTTTTTTTATTATGTATTATCTTCTATTTATTCTAATTTATGTGCTCTACCATATGTCATCACATGCACTCCTTCACTTCCCATCCACATTGTTTTCATACATTATTTATTAATATTCAACTTTCCCTACATTGTTTTTTATTATGTGCTATCTTCTATTTGTTTTAATTGTGTCCTCTACCATGTGTCATCACATGCACTCCTTCACTTTCCATCCACATTGTTTTCATGTTTTTTCAATTCAAACCAAATGGCAAGATGACACACTCATACAAGCCATGCTTGTATTTCGAACGTTATCTTCCAATTATATCCTTCCCTAATCCTTATATAATCATAACTACTTTTCAAATCAATCTTGAGTATGGATCTTGATCCACTTGAACATTCCGTGAGATTATCCATTTTTGGCAATATAAATCTATATGTTATGGTTCTCTTGTTAATTGCTATGGAATTAGTGCGCATTCTCCATTCTCCTTCTTTATTAGGTGTATGGATTGCAAGTACAATACAAGGACTCAAACTTTATTTGATCAAACCTCAATTCTACAATGATTGAACTTGTATATTCTCTTCCTCACTCTATGAAGGTATCATCTTATGTGGAGTTTTATTAGGAAAAATTAATCCTTGTATCAAATCTGTCTAATGTCAAATGAATCTCATTAGAGGTACTCCCATACATAGATAATTTGATATGGTCTTTTTATAACTTTCCAACAACCTTACATAGATAATTTGATATGGTCTTTTTATAACTTTCCAACAACCTTTGAAATTTTGTAGACACACTTCTCTACACTTCTTTCTTCTTCTCCTAGGTTATTCTTTGGAAAAAGTTGCAAAACATAACATTGAGCTCTTCATCTCCTTTAAAAACTCTTTGCTTGAAGAAAGCATCACTCTATTTGTCCTATGTATTTAACCAACACTTTCATCCTTCATTAGGTGTAACTTTAAATGTATACCATCCTTCAAAAACTGATATGCTTTCAGTTTCATCCAATCATGAAAAACATTCCTATGATATTGCTCTTGACATGAGAAAATTTCTCGATTCATCTTCACAAGTTCACCTAATGAAAGGGTCCAAATATACCTTCCTCCATTGAAATGGTGAACCCTCTATTTATGGCCTAGCTTGATGTATCTGTTCTTATGATTTAAAATAAAATGAAACTAAGAATGAAAATGCAATATGCAAGTATTCTAACAATAGTCTATCCTATATAATCATATCTAGCATTTCCTAGTTAGGAGCGTTTTCAAGAACCAATTGACATTAAACAAAGGAAAAGGTACAGAGAGTAGGGAGAATCATTCCACCAACTACCATTGACACTAAAAAAAAGGAAAATTATAAGGATTGAGGATACCTCACAAATCACCGAGAGAATACCTCCTTCATGTCAATTTTGATGTAACATAAAGGGAAAAGTACATAGAGTAGAGAGAATAGTTTACTAACTACCATTTGCAAAAAACCTAGGGTAAAATCTAAGGACCAATGTTAGCCTACAAATCATAGAGAGCATACTTGCTTCACATCAAGTTATTAGTAATGCATAAAATAAGTAAGCATATGTAGTGTAAGTACAAGAATAGTGTACAAATCACAACATCCATCCCTACAAGCTTCAAGAAAGACTATGAAAGGAGAGAATAGTCTACAACCATCCACAATTTGCAAGAGTATAAGTACACAAACTAACAATGCATTTATTCAACATATGAAGATAACTTACAATGCCAAAGAGAGACCTTTTTTTTTTCTTCCAAAGGAAAAAACTCTCAATTATATTGGTTATATAATGTGTTCTCAATATAGAGAAATTACAATGCTTGGCTGAAAGTGATAGCTATCAAATGAAGCTTTCGCCTTTAGTGGTCTCTCGACCAACATAGGGGGAAAGTTCATAATAAGAGCAAGAGGGCTGCTAAGAGTCTGAAAAGGATACAAGTATAAGAGAGGGATATAACCCCAGTAAATACTAGTAGACAGTAGAATCTTCAGTGATGATACATCAGCTAGGAGAAATCTTTAAAATTCAGATCCAAAACTACCACTAAGATGAAAGGGAGTGGTTCTTAAAAAAGAGTTATAAAATGGGGAGGGCCCTCACGACCATCTAACCAGTGGTTTCATGTTATAATGCCCACTTTTTTTTTGAAGATCTATCTTGGATAGTTGATCTGCTGATTTTTTGTGTTCATGAAAGATGTGATTGAAGCTGAGATTTTTGAAAGCGGGTAGGAGAAGTCTGATTTTGTCCTTAAAAGCCAGAAGGGAGATGGCTTGTAGATCGCCCCTATTGTTCAACTACTCAATGATTATTCTGGAATCCCCAAGTATCTGAAGAGCTTCGATGTGAATTCTAGAGGCCACGTAGAGCATGGCCTAGGTGCCCAATAATTCTGCCTTGGTGTTGGTGCCTAGACCACAATTAAAGGTCCATCTGTAGGATGAATTATTTGTGATTTTTAATAATCCTCCAATGCCACTATGAGTGCCATTTGATAGTGTTTCTCCATCAAACCATCCTATAGGTGTGTCCTCTAGTTCACGTATCCTCTTTGTAATCTGTAGAGTTTTCTTTCTAGAGTTGGTATCAATCCAGTTTTTAAGTAAACCAAGTGTTTTGTAAGATGCAGAGTTAATGGATGGAGTCCCATTTTCAAATATTTTTAAGTTTCTGTCCAGCCAAATAGACCAACAAACCAGGGATGGTAGCTTCTTTAAATTGTGTTCCCTGTGGGTCCAATATTCAAAACAACCCGCAAGAGTAGGCCTATCCCAAGTAGATTTAAATTTTAGCACAGATGAAATTTTGGCCCAAACTTGTCTAGTGAAAGAGCACTTGATGAAAAGGTGGTTCATTGTTTCTGCATCAATAAGGCAGAGTTGGAAAAAATTTGGCCCAGTCCAGCCCTTCCTTTGTAGGATATCCCATGTATTCAATTTGTATGCAATCATGAGCCAAGTGAATAATTTTATTTTGGTAGGAATATTCCAGGTCCAGAGGTGTTTTCTCCAGCCTCTTATATTATTGTGCAAGAGTGAATTTTAAATGGATCTATAAACATTATGAACTGTGAGTTTTCCAGTGTGATCTCCCCCCACCACTTAAGTTGGTCTTCAAAATCATTTAAAATTATACTTGATAGAGCTAAGTTCAAGAAGAGAGCATTCCAAAGAAAGGCATGCTCTGCGTTGAGGCCCAGAGCATCGTTGGTTAGCCACTTACCAAGCGATTTGTGTGGACATGATCAGTCTCTGGATTGGAAAAGGTATCAAATGTTTTTAATGTGCAGGAGCACTATCAGCTGTGGAGGCAGAGTGGTGGTATTTCCCATACCAAGGATGAGGTTGTTCCCAAGAATAATAGAATGACCTGATCCTGGCTACCAACATAGCTAGTGGGTTATCCAATGTTTAGATTTATTTAAATTTCTCCAGATGATAGAAGACGCCTTGGTGATAACTAAATCGGATAGAAGCCAACTAGAGATTGTGTGTCGTGAAAGGTACTTATTCTTGATAATAGATTGCCAAATTTTAGGAATAGTCAACACATGCCAGAGGGAGGTGGCCTCAATTGCTTGGTTGAAGACAATTCAATCCTGAATCCCCCAACCACCTTTTAGTTTGGGTTTTTCCAAAACTTCCCAATTGCAAAGGTGTTGTTGGGTGTGCTATGAGAAACTCGACCAGAGGAATTCATATGTCAATTGGTGGAGTTTTGTGAGAACTATGGTATGGATAGCTACTAGAGCCATCCAATATAATGGTTTTCCTTCCAAGAAAACTTTGATGAGTCTAAACTAGCCTCTAAGTGAGAGTCATCTCGTGCACCGGTGGCTTGTCTTTTTCTCAACTTTTGCAATGAGCCAATTTCAGTCCACCAGCTTGTAAGATTCTACTTTTAAGAAGTAACCCAGGTACTTAAGACCAAATGAAAGATGAGTAAAGGTGTGGGTAAATATACCTTTGAGCCGATTTAAAGTTTGATGTTTCATATTTGCGAAGTGGAAGGTCGATTTTTCCCAATTGATCGCCAATCCCATGGAGCTAGAGAAGATTTTTAAAATCTCTTTTATCTCTTTCCATTCTTGAAGTGAATCATTTGTCAAGATGATAACATCATCGACAAAGAGGAGATGGAGAATATTGATCGTCCCAGACACCTTAATACCAGTGATCTTGCCATCATCTTGGCCAGATTTGAGGAGCAAACTCAAGGCTTCCATAACCATAATGAAAAGAAGGGGTGAGAGGGGGAAGCCCTGTCGTAGTCCTCTGCCAATGCAAAACAAAGAGGAGGATTTTCCATTAATCAATATGGAGAGGTTTTCACTAACTAACAAGTCATGATCCATTTAATAAATGAAAGGTTAAAACTCGTCCGAGTCAGGATCAATATGAGGAAGTCCCAGTTGATGCAATCAAAATATTTCTGGAGGTCCAGTTTGAGGATGAGTGACTTTGAATTTTTTGATTTGATACTCTGTAAGTACTCCTTGGCAGTGCCAATGGAATCTAGGATCTGGAGACCTTTTAAAATCCCCAATTGTTCTTTCTAAAGGGTCTAAGAGAGAATGGGATTTATCCTAGTCGCAATGATTTTTGAGATGAGTTTATAGCAGAGGTTGCAGAGATCTATGGGCTTGTAGTCGGAAAAGGTAGTAGGATTGGTTGTTTTAGAAATAAGAGTAAGGAAGGTCTAGTTCAAATATCCAACCACCTTCCCACTAAGTCTAGAGTCCTCCACAAGCTCCAGAAGATCCGGACCAACCAAGTCAAAGAAGTGCAGATAAAATTCTATTGTCCAACTGTCAGGGCCTGGACTTTTATCCTTGGAGAAGGATTTTAAGGCACACCTAATCTCTTGAATAGTGCAAGGAATATCAAGAGTATGTGAATCATCCTCAGAAATAGAATGGGGAAAGAGACTAGCCACAGTGACTGAAGTATGCAAATTTTCCGTGGATTTCTCCTCAAAAAATGGTTGAAAATGTCTAACAATTTTTTATTTTAGTGCCTGTTGTCCACAATGGAAAGTTCCATCTGCATCAACAATCTTCCAAATATGATTTATGCTCCTGCATTAGCTAGCAAGGTTATGAAAATATTTGGTTTCAAGGTCACCACTCTTGATCCAGGCATATCTACAACGTTGTCTCCAAGTGGCTTCTTCTTTGAGAAGAAGTTGAATCCTTTCAGTTTCCCATCTTTTTAAAACTAGGCTATGATCACCAATGACACCCGCATGTGCATCTGTTGAAAGAAGAAACTATATCTCTTTTTCAAGATCTAGAATCCTTTGTGCATTGTGTCTCTTATGGTTGGCTGCCCAAGATTTTATACGGGCTTTGATGCTCTTAAGCTTCCAAATAAATCGATGTTGAATACAAGGTTCAGATAGATAGAGAGGGTCCTTCCACACTTCAGTGACAATGGAGTTGAAGTCAACTTCTAGAAGCCATCTTGAATTGATTTTGAAAGGGTAAGAAATATAATGAATCATTGAGTCCAACTATAAGATAATCAGAGCATGGTCTGATAAAAAATGATAAACCACCAAGGAACGAATCCTATCCTCCGTAGAGATTAAGTGTTCAGAAATAAGGAAACGATCGAGCCTCTTGGAGATAGCATCAGATCCCATCCACCCATTGTTCCAAGTGGGAGATAAGAGGTCTGGGTTATAGTCCACCAGGTTTTGATTTGAGAACATGGTAGTAAATAAGTCTGTAAGAGTGTCCAGTGTAGCAGAGGCCCCCAAAAATTCCCCTACATAGATAGTGAGATTCAAATTGCCCATTATTATCAAATTTTCCAAGTCAAGAAGACCTCAATATTCTACCTTTTCCTAGAAATTTTGTCTGTTAGAAAAGGGACTATAATCACTGAGTAAATTTATCCTTTTGTTGTTAAAATGGAAAATATTGGAAAACAATATGCTTCTGCAACAAAGGTAGGAGGATAAATCAGATTTGCCAGGATCCCAAGACACAACTAAGCCCCCAGAGGTACCTAGTGAGATTACTTTATAGGTGTGCCAAATAGTGTGAAACAGATATAAAAAGGACCTAGCATTTTTTATGTCAACCATTGTTTCCTGTAGGAAAATGATATGTGGAGAAGAGTGTGATATAAGTCTTCTTAAGGATGCTTCTTTTAGGGGACCCCCCACCCCTCTGATGTTGAGCGAGACAAAGATCATGGATTTTCTCTTGATAGGGATTTCATACCTCTAAGTGCCCCAATGTCGGTAAGAGAATGTGAATAAACCATAGGTAGAGTAGATGAAGAGCCCTCCTTGCGATGGACGCTACGAGTTTTGATTAGTGAATGTTAGAAACCATGCCCTCTAGTTCAAGTGAATTCTTTTTCAGAAAAATATGATGAGCTCTCTATAGAATCCAATCCTGTTCCCGTGTCTGGAAAAATATGTAAATTATTACCCATATAAGTGGGTAAGGGAGTGGGACTTAAGACTTCTCTGTAAGTAGGTAGTAAGGTGTTGAGAACAACATCAAGATTGCTAACATCGGGCTCGATTTCGCTGAGACCCGGTAAGCGATTAAACTCCTCCAGATCGTGAGATTGTTCCAAAGTCTTCTCAGTCGCCAGAGGGGGGGGGGGTATAGGAAGTGAGTAAGTAGTGGACAAACGAGATACTAGAGAGTGATACGAGGAAGTGGATAAGTCGGTAACTGGCATATGTGCTTTTTGAGCTGTGTCCAACAAGTAGGAAGAGTGGGAAAAGGCCAATGTGGAAGGTGATCCGTATAATGACAAGGAGCAAGGTAACATCACTTTAGATAGGTCGGGGATGTAGGAGAGGGTAGAGAAACAGGATAGGAAGGTGGTATAGTTTGCGTAGTAGTGGGTATAAGAGTGGATGGAAAGGGAGACTAATGTAGATGAAGGGTTACAAAAGGTTCACTAGGAGGGTCCCCCCTAGGAAGAGTATTCGATCTCGTGGTAAGAAGTGTAAAGATATCTAATAAGTTATTTTCCCAAGAAGTAAGAGAGAAAAAGAGTGTTGGGAAGATGATATTAAGCTTACTAGTGATGGAGTCCAGGTCAGGTGAAGAGCCATCTTCAGGGTAGTCTAGGAGATTGATCTGTGTATTCAAATCTGGGGAGTCTAGATTGGAAGCAAGTTCATGCATAGATTCCTTTGACAGTTCATCTTCAAGACCAGGAGTACAAGAGTTTCTCAGGTGGCCAGTTTGTCTACAGAGACAACATCTGAATGGAATGTCAAGGTATTCTAGCTTCTTGTGAGTAATATGTCCTCTCCAATCTATATGCATAGATTCAAGCAGACCCTCATGAATGTCTATTTCTACCAGAATCCTTGCTAATTTTTTATCTGGGCAAGAAAGTGTCTTAGGATCCACACTGATGAAGTAGCCTAAGGAGTTTCCAATGGCCATGAGAGCTATTTTTTTCCATAGGTGAAGAGGTAGTCCAGGAAGGAGAACCCATAGGCGTTGAAGGCGGAAATAGTCCTGTGTAGGATCGAAACTCACTCGCCAACGCTTTAGCATGAGGATATTGTTATCCAGTATCCAGATATGCTCCAATATAGTTGTTGTATCCTCATAAAATTTAAACTAAAAGTGGATCCAACCATGCCCAAGATATGAGAGAGAGGGGACATATCCCAGTAGTGGTCACCAAGTATTTTTCATCTAGTCATCCAGACCAGTAGTGCAAAGGTGTCTATAAGAGAACCTATCCACAAGGTTGCATGGGGCCATAGAGACCGATTCATCTTGGTCGATATACACACTAAGAGCTATTTTCTTCTTTTTTTTCTTTGATACCCATGGGCGCTAAAGAGTTTTATTGCCTCCAAGTGCATGAGCTTGAGTTTTTAGAGAAGCTCCAGAAAAACTTAATGGGTCGAGAGGGGTCAAAACAACATGTGAACTTCTAAGGGAAGAGGACAAATTTTGGGGTAAGAGGCCACAAGATTTTACCAGTGTAGGTGGACTTGTAGTAAGTGACGAGGAAGGTTGTGGAAGAAGGCTATGGTTACAAAAAATGGGTTGTGTAACTCTAGAGGAGGGTCTACTATTTGTGGGGAGGAAGGTAGATTTAGTAGTAGGTCGTGAGGGGGAAATAGGAGAAGAAGTAAAAATGGCATAGGGAAAGGCAGATGTATGAGAGCGAGTGTTAAGAGATGGATGGATGGAGGTGGATGAAGGAGAAAAAAAGAGATCTATGGTACCAGAGGAAAAGGACAAAATTGTTGTATCAGAAGTAGACAAAGATCGATTTGTGCACCTAGAGAGCTCATCTGTCGAGATGAAAAGGTCTGCATTGTTACATAGGGCCTCGTCAACAACACTCATGAGTGTGTTGACTTCATACTCCATCAATGTGGGTCTCGTGAGGAGAGGAGAGTTGTAATAAAAGGTTAAAACAAATCAATAATGGATAAGGAACTAAAGGACAAGAGTTTGTCATTGTAGTCTCATGAATCAGGTTAATGGTTCCAAAGGGAGACAGATCAAAGTCATCGTTAGATGTTAGGCATTAGATAAATCATACTCATAAAGAAGATTTGTAATAAGACCTCACAATCGGTAGTTAGATAGAGCTCTAAAATTGCAGATATACGAGAGTAAATAACCAACAGTTAGTCAGGATGAACCAGTTCCTCCAAAGTTGTGCCTCCATTGATACCTAAGAAGAGTGATGCCACCTGCAAGAGTGAAAATGTTTCCTTTATAGAAATTCCTATGACTTTTGGCCTTATACCTACTTGAATCTCGACCTTCCACCTTCTTGGGTATTGACCTTCCTACATGACTCTTGGCCTTCCTATCCAATTTTACCATCCTACTTTTTAAATTTTTTTCCTCATCCCAAGTAGGATGATGATGATACATTTACAATAAAATATTGATAACATTACAATATTCTTGATCCATGTTCACTTTCACCCAAAGGTTTGTATTCTAGTGCATAGATACCTAAAAATAGTTTTGGGCACTAATTTGCCTCAAACATTATAATTGGTGACTTGCATATGATAGGATTCCTCTCCTCTTTGCCTTGGATTTTGTACATTCTTGTTGACCATCTTCTTTCTTAGTCTTCTTGGATGGAGATATCTTGGTATTCACCCTTTTTTTTAATTGTACAACTTTTCCTTAGATGTCTTCTTTGCAACTTACATATGCATGTAGTCCTTTCCTTTCTTCAAATCTGCACTTTAACCTCTTTCCCTTTGAGTTTGATGCCCTTCAACAAGGAGTAAATATATACAACTAAGAAGCATAGATGCATGAGTTTGAAGGTACTATTGACTTAAGGCTCTTTGATCCAGTGGAATTTCCATTTCCTCTTGTTAAATTTTTTCATAGGAATCTCCTATTTTTTTTTCATTAATTGAGACTTCCTTGAAAGCTATGTCGTGAAGCATTTTAATGGAGAATTCTTCAAGAAAATATCATCATCTTGTATCCACCTAGGGAGTTGATAGTGAATACAAGGTGTACACATGTATGTTTGTTGCCTAGTTCTTTTGGTTTTACCACTTCATAAAAGCAATTTAAACTCAAGATCATTCTTTGAATGCCATTCCCATTATGTGAATGTTTGTTTCTCTATTTTTTTCATTTTTTTTCCTCATGGCCTACTAGCAACAAGTTTCAAATGAGAGCATTTCAAAAATAAAAAATCAATTCCACATTCTTGTTGTATTTTCTTTTCTCATTATTTTATTTGTAACTTCATATTAAAGTAATTTTTAAAACAAAGAAGCAAGATTCAAAGCTAATCCTCCAATTCTACGTCTTGAAGGTTTTAACAAAATCTACAATATGAAATTTAAGAGTTTAAGGAATGGTTTCACAAATATTTTTCCCCATTGCTTTCTCGAAAAAAGAAATGTTCTTTGAAGCATGAGAATTGAAAAACATATAACAAAGGCATGGAGGTATTGTTCTATTAAGAAGTCATCAAAGGAAACTTAAGATTGCAAACATTGAACAAAAAGAGAATGCCAAGAATAAGCTTATGAGCTGAAAATTTCTAATGATCATGAGAGTTCCATCAATGAATCTCATCACTAATATTTTTACTCCAAGTTTCCATAGCTTTGGCTTGAATGGTTAAAACTATTTAAATGCATGAGCCCTTGATTCAACAATGAGACTTTGTGAATCATACTCTTTATGACAAATGTAAACAAATAATGGCTCTTCCCATAGTTTTGACACAAGAGAGTTTTTCCATGATCCTCACTATGAATATGTTAATAACAATTTGCACACACAATTTTAAGTTCTCACACATGTCATTAATTCAAATTGCATTCAAAAGAGAGCTCATAAAATTTCAAAGCAATGCCATCAAGTATTTGAATATATAATCTTCAAGGAACTTGTTTCAATGCATTGATAATTTAATGTGGAGATTATTGAAATGGATTTATATTTCCACTCCATAGAGTATGACACTTATTATTGCAATTTTTATAAGCTTTTGCATCAACTCAAGAGTAATGGTGAGGGTAAATGGAAGGAGACATTTCATTTGAATGTTTACTTCTCTGTTTGTCTCTCAATTCACAAATGAAGCATAAAAACAAATTTTAAATGCAATTTTTCATTTATGCATGTTTATTGCTCCATTTCTTGTTTCACAACTTCATATTCAAGTATTTTCAACCAAGAAGTAAACTCAAAGTGCCATTTTTCCAAGCTCTTCATAAAATTTGCACTAAAATTCAAGTGTGAGATCGATCTAGCAAATGAAAAGGACACAAATGAGTGGTTTTATAAAATTTATTTCACCAATTCTCCTTCAAATAAGAGTAGCATTCCTTCCCATAGAGTATGTCACTCATTATTGCAATTTTTATAAGCTTTTTAATTAACTCAAGAGTAATGGTGAGGTTAAAATTCAAGTGTGAGATCGATCTAGCAAATGAAAAGGACACAAATGAGTGGTTTTATAAAATTTATTTCACCAATTCTCCTTCAAATAAGAGTAGCATTCCTTCCCATAGAGTATGTCACTCATTATTGCAATTTTTATAAGCTTTTTCATTAACTCAAGAGTAATGGTGAGGTTAAATAGAAGGAGACATTTCATTTGAATGTTTGCTTCTTTGTTTGTCTCTCAATTCACAAATGAAGCACAAAAACAAACTTTAAATGCAAATTTTCTTTTATTCATGTTTATTGCTCCATTTCGTGTTTCACAACTTCATATTCAAGTATTTTCAACCAAGAAGTAAACTCGAAGTGCCATTTTTCAAAGCTCTTCATAAAATTTGCACTAAAATTTAAGTGTGAGATCGATCTAGCAAATGAAAAGGACACAAATGAGTGGTTTTATAAATTTTATTTCACTAATTCTGCTTCAAATAAGAGTAGCATTCCTTCCCACATGATTTTCACAAAGAATGGCAAGGAAATTGAGGGATTTCTCCACTAAAATATAATCAATGGAAACTTCAATCCTATAACCATGACAAGTAAGAGAAATCCATCAACAAGTCAATGAGCTAAAAAAATAATGGACATGAAAAATGCAAAGAACTCATCTAAAATTTCACTTATTTATTGTAATAGAGAATGTTTAAAACCTGAGATAAAGTGAAAATATTCTTGCTCCAGCTCTTGAATATCAAAATTTCTTCTCCTCTCTATTAGTAATGTCCAAAGGTTCAACACACATTCGACTCTCTCGCGTCTTGATTTCTTTGATATTCTACATGCCAATAGAAACCATGGTAATGAGAAAATGATTTTCTTGGACTATGGGAAGATTGAGACATCAAGCCAAGGTTTAATGCCCTCACTTTAGGGATGAAAACACATTGATAGAGGGTTTCTTCACTAATTTTCACACACTGAGCTACATGATTCCATTAAAACTAAAAAGCAATGCCTTGACAACCTTGTGAATTACAAAGGAATTGTTTTAGGAGAGGATGTTGTCATTGCAAGCTCTAGGGACTGCACAACACTTCAAATATGGATACAAATATTGTTTGGTTTATGCAATGGCTCCAAATGATCTCAATCATACAAAACATATTAGATTATAAAGAGAACGACCAATAGAGGAAGGACAAGTTGTTGCACTGAAGAAAATGAGAAATGAGGAAGAAAGGGAAAATGTTCAACCTTTAAGGGCTCTAATGTTTCATTTTATAGAAAATATGGGAGTTACACTTAATATGAAACCCCAAAATTAATCACAATCATTGAGTTTAAGTTCCAATGGCTCAATCCATTAGTTCTAGAGGTGATCAGGGGATCAAATTTTGCTCAAAAATTCAAAGTGCTCAAAATCACTTCAAACTAGATGAGAGCGTAGACCTCGTCGTTGCGAACCCAACGCAACTCATTTCATCTCAAATGGACGTCGGGAGCGAGAGATATTGCAATCTGTTCAGAATGTCAAACAGGCAAAAAAGGGGACACTGACTGTACAGTCCGTATAGGCTGACGTGGCAGGGTCATACGTTCGTACGATGATGTGGCAGAGGTGATGTGGCTGACAGTTGGTCGAATCAAAATGCGACATGTGGCATCGTTTGACAAGTGATTGGGTTCCACGTGACCCAGTCATGGGATGCCACGTGGCACCCCAGTATTAGATTTTGGTTTGTTTGTTAAAATATATTGGAGTCCGTGGGGTTCGACCCCCGGACCTCCCCACCGCATAGAGCCTTCACAAAGTTCACCCGACCAACAGACCACCGATTACGCCTTGTAATGTATACGAGTTCTGTTGTATTTAAGTTTTCATATAGTAATGTTTGAAGGGGGGATGGGTCGAGGCTTAGCCCCGACCCGCGGTCATATTGTTATACATATATGTGACCATATTGTATCGCGCAGAAATGTTAAACCATAACCAAAACCCGCGGTCATATTTATAATGTATACAAACCATAACCGTTGTTAAATGGTGTGCGCGGTTTTTAATATGGTTTGAAACGGTTAAGCCCGTGGCTATATGCCTATTTACATATGACCACAACCAAGTGCACGGGTAAAAAGGGACAGTTGGCACGGTTAGCCTTTTTCTTGTGCCTGTGGTCATATTATGACACCATGTGCCCAGGTGCTAGGCGGTTAGGGGATGGCGCGCCCATAACTGTCCTACAGTTCGCACCATTGGCGCGGTTGGGCCCGGTGCTGGGTTTTCACGCTTTAAATTGCGTGTGTGCCAAGTTCATTACACGAGGGTGCGTTTTGTAGATGCAGAGACAACAAGCTTGAAGGGGGGACTTCTAGGAGGCCTAACTTCTTCGTTTTTCGACCGATTGAGGTGCCGAAAAAGCCCAGCTAGGGGTTTTTGGACGCTCTGAAGCCATTGGAGCAGTCAGTTGGTCAGTTTGAGCATTGTAAGGCATGTTTTTGATCACTTTTAGAAATTAATAATAATGATCCATTAGAAGATGGACCAGGAGATGTAGCCCAAGAGAGGGGTGAACTCCTTTATCAATTGTTGTGTTTATGTGCTTATGTTCATTGATTATGATGTTGTTTATTTGTATCTTGCATGAGTAATCCTTTAATTAATGTGTTGCAAAGTTGATCCA
>ML801955.1:19659-58011 GCA_009831015.1 Picea engelmannii | reverse complement strand
AAAGTATTTCCATGGATTTTGTAGGTGGTTTACCTATGTCAAGACGAAATCATGATTATCTTTATGTTGTGGTTGATCGATTTAGAAAAATGTGTATTTTGATGCCTTGTACTAAGCAGGTTACAGCAGAACAAACAACACAATTGTTCTTTCAAAATGTTTGGGTGCATTTTGGATTTCCTAAGTCCATTATTTCTGATCGGGATTCTCGATTTGTTGGAAGTTTTTGGTCAAGTTTATGGGCACTCATGGACACCAAACTTAAAAAGAGCACAGATTTTCATCCACAAACAGATGGTTAGACAAAGGTGGTAAATCGAACAGTGGTGCATCTTCTTTGTTCTTATTGCAGCAAGCATCCTAAACTTTGGGATGAGCATTTACACTACATTCAGCATGCGTACAATCGAGCTAAGCACTCTTCGACTCAAACGTCGCCATTTGAAGCATGTTTTGGATATTTGCCCAAGTATCCTTTAGATTTTATCTTTGGGAAAGATATTGTTGTCGATGGTCAATATGACATTGATAGGGCAGAAAAGTTCATTGAACAAATTCAGTCAATACATCAAGTGGTGCAAGAGCAGTTGGAAAAGAGTCAAGCCAAGTACAAGATGAGACATGAAAAGCATCGTGTTCATCACAGTTTCCAGGTTGGAGATGAAGTTTGGCTTTACATCAGTAAGGAGAGGCTTAAAGGAGAAGGTAAAAAGTTGAAACCGATTCGATATGGTCCTTTCAAGATTATCGACAAGATTGGTAACAATGCTTTTCGTTTAGATTTGCCTCCTTATATGCAGATGTATGCAGGTGTTAATGTTGAGAATTTGAAATTGTCTGAGCCTTCATTTATTGATGATCAAGGAGAGCATGTTTAGATTCCTTCTATAGATGATTTTTCTCCAGAGTATCTTACAGAACTGCATGAAGACACCATCCTTGACAGGAGAATGCGAACTTCAAAACGAGGAAATGTTGAGTATCTTCGAGTTGGTCTTAAAGGGATGAATCCAAGCAAAGCCAAGTGGATTGAGGTTGGAAGGGTGAGGGAACTATACCCTCATCTTCACATAGATTGAAAAATAGTCTTTTGGAGGTCCAAAAGCTTCCCAATGGGGAGGTGTGATCAGGGGATCAAATTTTGCTCAAAAATTCAAAGTTCTCGGAATTGCTTCAAACCAGACGAGAGCGTATACCTTGTCATTGTGAACCCAACGCAACTCATTTCGTCTCAAACGAATGTCTAGAGCGAGAGATATTGCAATCTGTTCGGAATGTCAAACATGCAAAAAAGGGGACGCTGACTGTACAGTCCGTACAGTCCATACAGGATGACGTGGCAGGGCCGTACGTCTGTACGATGACGTGGAAGAGGTGATGTGGCTGACAGTTGGTTGAATTGAAATGCGACATGTGGCATCGTTTGACAAGTGATTGGGTTCCATGTGGCCAAGTCATGGGCTGCCACGTGGCACCTTGGTATTAGCTTTTGGTTTGCTTGTTAAAATATATTGGAGTCCGTGGGGTTTGACCCCCGGACCTCCCCACCGCATAGAGCCTTCACAAAGTTCGCCCGACCAACAGTCCACCGGTTACGACTTGTAATGTATACAAGTTCTGTTGTATTTAAGTTTGCATATAGTAATGTTTGAAGGGGGGACGGGTCGGGGCTTAGCCCCGACCCACGGTCATATTGTTATACATATATGTGACCATATTGTATCGCGCGGAAATGTTAAACCATAACCAAAACCCGCGGTGATATTTATAATGTATACAAACCATAACCGTTGTTAAATGGTGCATGCGGTTTTTAATATGGTTTGAAACGGTTAAGCCTGTGGCTATATGCCTATTTATATATGACCACAACCAAGTGTGTGGGTAAGTTGGAATGGTTGGCACGGTTAGACTTTTTCTTATGCGCGTTGTCATATTATGACACCATGTGCCCAGGTGCTAGGCGGTTAGGGACTAGCGCGCCCATAACCATCCTATAGTTCGCATCGTTGGCATGGTTGCACCCGGTGCTGGGTTTTCACTCTTTAAATTGCGTGTGTACCAGGTTCATTACACAAGGGTGCGTTTTGTAGATGCAGAGACAACAAGCTTGAAGGGGGGACTTCTAGGAGGTCTAACTTCTTCGTTTTTCGACCGATTGAGGTACCGAAAAAGCCTAGCTAGGGGTTTTTGGACGCTCTGAAGCCATTGGAGCAGTCAGTTGGTCAGTTTGAGCATTGTAAGGCATGTTTTTGAGCACTTTGAGAAATTAATAATAATGATCCATTGGAAGCTGGGCCAGGAGATGTAGCCCAAGAGAGGGGTGAACTCCTTTATCAATTGTTGTGTTTATGTTCTTATGTTCATTGATTATGCTGCTGTCTATTTGTATCTTGCATGAGTAATCCTTTAATTAATGTGTTGCAAAGTTGATCCATTTTCTTTTAACACATAACATTTACTTGCAAATAATTTCAAGATTTCAAGTCTTCTTCATTTTTAGATCAAGAGGTAGCCAATGTTTTTAGGTGAGTGATTTTTCCAAGAGAGAAATTGTCGAGTTTGATAGTCACTAAGACGAATCACTAAATTTGAGAGGAAAGAAACACTTCAAGGTAAGTGATTTCCTTTCGGGGAAAATTTCTAACTTCAAACAACAAGAAGGCTCAATGGCTAGCCTTGGAGGCTTGTTGGCCTCACATGCTATAAATTTTCCCTTTCTTGGCCTAATTGTTTGTAAATAGTATTTTTTTGACATCTTTCTTTGTCTTGGAAAGGAAATTTTTTCCCACCTCCAACTTCAAGGCCTAGTTGCTCATATTTGAGGCTTGTTGACCTCATTACTCAATTATTTTACATAATGAAAGAAATCGTTGGTTTGGATAGTTAACAAGATTCCAAGTGAGTGATATCATGTTTCACATGGTGAAACACATGTTGGAGCTAAGGAAAACTTCATACTTTATTTTCACAGTGAAATCTTCACTCCTTGTTGTAAAATTCATTTCTTATTAGGCGAATCATTGCATTTCTATGTTTTTTTGATGATTTCAAGCCCTTTTTCGGCTCATTGGTAGTCACAGGGGGTCATGAGAGATTTGGTACCTTAATGAGTCTTCATGATTCAAAATAAGAATTGAAAACCAGTTTCTACAACCTCACATAAATCATAGTGATTCAAAATAGAGATTGAGATAAAAAACAACATTAGAGGATTCTAGACAAGTGATAGAAAACTAATTAAAATGAGTACTGATGAAGTCCCTTGATTTTTTGTATTAATTAAACCATAAATTCTTCATTTGACATTGGATTTCCAAACAATTTGTTTCTAAGTGTAGAGTATTCCAAGGAATTTCCAACATGTGGCCGTAAACCCTATTACATATTCACCTCATCATCTTTCATAAGCTAGGAAGTGTAAACTACCTTACTTGCAAGAATTTTTTTAATTTGCGTTTTCATAGGTGTGGTCCTTAGAATCACATTTCATTGATTGCATTGAGTTTGTGTGCCCCCAAAACATCTAGGAACCTCTTCTAGAATTTGAAAATTGAATTTGATGGGTCACCAAAAATGTGCGCAATAGGCCCTTTGAGGCTAAAGACTAGATCTTGTTTATAATGCCGCTTCACTGGAATCAAAATTTATCCATGTTTATTTCATCCTTTTCATCTGCAATTTGGTATAGCTAATTGAAATTGTTGATATATTTATAGGTGAAATATATTTTAAACCACAAAGAGGTCGTTGAGTGTTAAAAGAATCTATGAGGAACACAGAGAAACCTACCACCTTGATCTGAAACCTGTCTCAAAGACTTATGGTGTTTGGGTATGGATACGATGACCTTAGATGAAGATCTAAACTAAATTCATGCACAATGTATTCACACCATGCTTATCCTTATTTATATGGCATTGATATTGTGAATCTTGTGACATAACTTTGTCGGTTTCATGTTTATGGTATTATTTTTTAGACATAGCCTGATGTCATTTCCATATGTTTTTTTACCTTTTTCTTCGTATCCTCATGCCATTTACTTGTGCATGTGATTAGCTCACCCCTTCTCGTTAATTAGATACTTGTATATTTTTCCTATCTTATGTCATTTATTGAGGGGCCATGATTCTAACTTATCTTTAATTATTAATTACACAATTGAGGCATGATAACCTATGCAAAGACATGAAATAATGTTAAACTTGAAAATTACATAAGTCAACAATCAATAACATGTGTTAATGAATTAAGTAAATCTCATGCCAAACACATAGTCATGCAAGCAATATGCAATCAAAATCAACACATGTGAAAGCTAAGCAACCAAAAATATCATCAAGGAACAAGTAAGATTTTGTCACATGAAATCAATCAAGATCAAGAGACATGATGCAAACATAAAGCTACATTAAAAAACAACGAAAATTGACCAATCAATATTATCAACCATCAATAAATTCATTAATTGTAAGATGAGTTGAGAAAATGTGTATTTGAAGATGAATCTTAATGTAAAACAAATTTAAAATAAGGGAGAGAAGGGTGTTACTAAGTCTATTGACTTGGGGGGGGTCATTTTTTATCATGGAGGACAAAAGGAACATATATATTCATGGGGATTAGGTCACAAAACAAATACTCAAGCAGAGTCCCTAGCTACATACGTAGGATTGACATTGATACTTGAAGACATAGATTAGAGAATTATAGTGATAGGAGACTCGTAATTGGTAATAAAAGGCCTGAAAGGCAATAGTCACAACCCCAATTCCAACATACAAAAAATATATAAAATAATCAAAATTGAGGAACAAAAGTTTGGATCCATGGATTATTACCACATCCTACATCATCAAAACCAAGAGGCATACCAAATCACTAAGGATGTCAAATCATTGAACCAAGGGGACTTAAAAGACAATGAGGTAATCACCATGCATTACTTGCCTTAGCAACATGATTAAAGGGAGGACTGAAGAAATACCAAACTTTAACAAAATGGATGGTATGGCAAATAAATGTAATAGAGGGAAAATAAAATATGGTGAAGAAGCCAAATACAAAAAACATGTTGAAGGGAACGACACGACCCTCCCCTCTATATTATCATCTGGATGAAACACAACACCAACATCATGCAACCACCTCACATCTTCCACACAAGAAATATACTCCATCTGGAATTCAAAACTCGATAAGGACATAACCGCATTTAAAACTCTCCCCTCACAGCCCGTCTCCACATGTGGGATCAACAATTCACTCGGTGTTATCATAAGGAATTCGCTTGGGTAATAAAATACAATTGTCCTTCTATCTTTGAGTTTGTATTCCCCCTCATCATTCTAGGATATGGGAATGGATAGCGCACGAGGCGTGAAATATGGTAGGTTCATGGAATATTATTTGGAGGATTGCTTGAGGTTGGTTTCTCTCTTCACAATAGTTGGTAGGTTAAGGAATTATTATTTGGATATTTCCCGAGGACTACCTGAGGTTTAAGATGAATTGGTTGTTCTCTTCAAAGTTTGACATCCTTGCAAGATCTCATGGCTACACATCTAGTTCAACATGTAGTGCCAAATTAGACCACCCTGCGACTACAACGATTGTGAAATAGAGGCCTTTAAAACAAAATAGGAGCACCAACAAAGAGAAATCACAACACTTAAAGAATCCCATCTTCAATTCAAACATGAAAAGTAGGAAAGGGAGGAGCATCGTGACAAAGAAATGGAAATTGTGTTTAGAAAGATTAACATGCACTCATACCAGATTTGTATTATTGGAAGAGAAAGACAAGGCTCTCACACAACATTTGAAGGCCATATAGATGAAATCCCCTCAACAGGCTCCTAGGAATCATGTGAAGTTGACTAGACTCAACAACAACCACGCATCGCTAGCAATCATGACGATGCACAAAATTTGGTGGACACAAAGTTAAATCTTCTTTATCCAGGTTTAATAAATGTGTATCTGTGTTTTTCTATGATCATAGGCTAGATGTCAATTCAAGTAGGAAGATTCTCTCTTTGTAAATTTTTGAAAGGTTTTGGTACTCTAAGGATGAACATTCCCTCCTATTTTGATGATCAACTCTGAACTCAAGAAAGATGTAATTATTTGGTTGTTTTTAGCATAGCTACAACCTCTTATATATAGTACAATTACTCATTTCTGTTAAAAAAATGTATATTGACTTGGGTCTAGTTGATCCCTCAAAAACTTCTAAGGCTTATCCAAAAATATGTGAAAGGCACTCATAAGAACATTATCATGTAAACTTGACCTTTTTGATCCCCTATGTAAAAATTCAACAAGCAATATTAAGGAACAATATTTTGATGACCTTGTTATAACCATGACTATTATAAACCAAATTCTCCAAATAAAATACAAATAGAAATAATAATTAACTCCAAACCTTTATAATGATAAAGAATTAATGAATAAGAAGCCTCTTTGATGGGGAAATCTCCATTTACAATATATCTAATGCACAAGACAAGATGCCTATACAAATAAATCTCCTTCATTATAAATATGAGATAAAGTGAGAATGAAGTAACCTACCACTAAGAAAACCTAACCACAAATTATATACTAACAATGAATGAGGGTTAGGGCCTTAACATAGCCCTCCTCTTAAAAAAAGCTTTTCCCTCAAAGCTTGTAATTAAGGGTGTTTCTTCATGATTTGCTCATTTTCCCATGTAGCTTCTTCTGGAGGCGCTCCATTCCATTTTATTAGGTACTCCATAATGGTTCTATTATGAAGATATATAGAACATCAATATATAACCTTTCCATGGTTTAAGAATCGACTCCCCTTCTTCATCTATTTTTGGAAGCTCTGTTTGTATTGGCGTAGTTTGTCCCATAAATTTTTTAGGAAAGATATATGAAAAATATTTTTAATGTGAGAATGATCCAAATTGAATAATTATATTATTTTTCATCTATCTCGATTCTTTTTGGGTGAAAAAATTGGAGGACTCAAATTGCAAATCCATTTTAGCAGCTAGTCCCAATTTGGAAATTTGGGTCCAAAAACCCATCTGAAATATTTAAGATCCATTTTGAGGTATCCAATGACACTTTTTTTTGGTCCAAAAATTACTTTTGGTAAATAGGCTATATTCTTCACACCAAGACCTTTCCAACGGTGAAAGAATCATCTCGATCAGAGTTTGTATGTGAAAGTTATGCCTCCTGCAAGTTGACCTACCGTATTGATCACCATTGTGTGAGTGGATGCCACATCAACCCTCATTACTTAAAAGTGTGGGGCTGGCCACGTAGTGGATTTTAAAGAACATTTTGGAAGGTCTAAACCTAATCAATAATTTAGGTTTGAGGAAGTCAATACCCTAACCCTAGAGGACTATCGAGTTATGTTAAGTATCGAGTCGCTAGGAGGAGAAGGGGTTCCATTCTTTTGCATTGTATCTTGTTCCATAGATGAAAAAAACATTTGAGAGTGGTATTATGTGAGCATAATAGAGGAGGAGATAATTTTTAGCATCCATACTTGTCACAATATCAAAGGAAACTCCACATAGAGTGCCTCTTTCTTTGTACTTGTATTTGGAGAAAAGATAGTAGAGTGACCTCACCTTCTAGTTGGGTTTTTTTCTCGTATTGGGTTTTCTAGGCATGGATGATTTTAGGGGATAAATTTATCTCATGGGCTATTTTTCTAAGGTTTTTCCCAAAAGAAGATTCTCTATTCTAAAAATTATTCGCCCAAATTCTATAGGATAAAATTATTTTACCTTAAAAATTGCCAAAAATTTATACAAACTATATAAAATCCTTAGAAATTTGAATATTTTTACAAAAATATCACCAAACATTTTATAGTTGGCATATGAAGAATTAGTAAGATTCGTCGAGGTTTCTACATTTTAAAATAAATTTCCATCCTTAAAATCATCCCTGTTTCCAGGTCGTATCGTGTGTTTATTTGTGTATTGGGAGTGAGTATTTATTTGTATTCTCTATTTTTCACATTTTATCTATTTCATAAATTTTAAGAAGAAAACCAGTAATTAAAGAATATGAGATCTAAAGAAAATTAACTTTCACAGTAAATATTTCAATATTTTATTCGATCTATTGTGATAATCTATCCAGTGGAATATCCATGGAAGTTTACATATCATATTGGTAGCATAGTGAAGTTTTCTTGGGGTATTTATGGAAAGTTGCAGGGATCCGAGAATAAATTTAAGAAGAAATTCATAGAACCTTAGCCATGGTCTATAAGTCTATGCATAACAACCCTCGAGATCCATCATAGGAGAGATTTTCAAGGGTATAAAATATAGTCCCTGACATATCTCACAACATGTCCTTCCTCATGGTAGATCTAGAAAGCAATATCAGACCGTTCAGAGAAATTGGAGGCTTAAACTCAAAGATTGGATTATATGGAAAACATGGGGATAAGGACGACCTAGAAAAGGAGTCGAGAAAATAAATTGAGAAAGAGAAGCTGAGTTCCGATACCATAAAATCCTCACACTATTTATTCAATATGGAAGCAAAAGTGGACATAAGTCCATACCCAGGTGAGATTGATACATTAAAACTGAACCACTGGTTGCAACAACTAGAAGTTTATTTCAATGTTCACCATATCTATGAAACACTTAGGCTAGAGGGTGATTTCCCAATAACTAGGGCCATACTGAAGTTAGAGGGCCATGCTTTAACCTGGTGGGAAATCCATACTAAAACACTTAGGCTAGAGGGTGATTTCCCAATAACTAGGTGGAAGGACTTCAAAACCTTCATCAAGTCCCAATACTACCCTATTGGGTATGTAGAGGACCAATGGTTCTGATGGCACTATTTCAAGAAAAAGAAAGGGCAAAGTGTATAGGAGTACACCATTGTGTTCAGAAAAATAGCCATCATGTTGGGTATCTATCCCAATATCCTAGATGTACTCCTCAAGTAGTTGGGGGTGTACATATCCATCTATGAAAGGAAGTGATGATTTTCAATCCAAGGCTAGTGGACGAGGCATGTGTATAGGCACAATATCTGGAAAACATAGGCCACAAGAAAGGGAAACTAAGTGGTTCCAAGTAGAAATAGCACTAGGAATATTTAAAGGAGGGGAAGACGAAGTGGAAAGGGGGAAAGGATAAGAAGATGGTAGCCACTGCACTTCAGTGCAAGGATCCTAGCAACCATTGTAACCATTTCAATATTGATGAGCACACTGAGGAAAAATGTTGGAAAATACATCCAGCGTTGAACCCAAAGAATTGAAGAAGGATGTGAATAAAAAGAATCTTCTAGCCATGGATTCGAGAAATCAAGTTGAAAGAAGCTCTGATGTGGATGAGAATATCGTTTTCACATTAGTATAGAATGAGGTTAATATGATTAGCCTTCAACACCAACAAGAGAATGAGATGACCAAACTCTTCCACATTAAGACTTAGGTCAGGAAGACCAAGATAGACACTGTGTTTGACTCTGGTTCACAGGATAATATCATAGCAACAAATCTGGTCGACAAGATTGGATTGGAGGTTCATGATCATCATAGCCTATCCATTGGGATGGGTAAACAAGGATGTAGAGATCAAGATAAAAAAAAGTGTAATATTAAATTTGGTATAAGTGTTTATTTTATTAATGAAGTGGAATTGGACGTAGTACCTGCTAACAGGAAATAACCCCTCTTTAACTACACTAGGGTTCAAAATATAGGCAAAGAAAATAACTGTCTAAAATATAATTAATTCTCAGATTGACAAACAAAGAACTACAAGCATGATATTCCATATACAAGTTAGGGTTATATGTTATAATTTCAAGCGTAAATCAATAAAATTATTCAAGACACCATCATTTGGGACAGGAAAATGTAAATTGTTTATTCATAACATAAAGATTATAACTTTACATTCTAATTCAACAACCATTCCATGAACCTGGTCTAGGATCCTCTTCACCATGCTCCAATTGCACCTTGTATGAACTTTCTCTCTCAACCTTATGATCTCTTCTATGAAAGGGAATGGGTTAAATGGAGGAAGAAGGGGCTGATGAGGGTATGTTGAGGCAATTTCTCACAAAAGGAAACAATATCTTGGGAAAGGAGGGGATGTGAAATCGGGCATAGTTTCAGTGTTCTTATTCTTATGTATGAAATGGGACCCTAACACCTCCTTTATATGAAAAAAGGATGGTTATTCGGTTGGGTGATGGGCTATAGAAGGTGGATTAGTTGGGAAACCTCCAATAGCCCATGAATTTCAATGATTTCCTTGCAACTTTTGCAAGCATATGCAGGTTATAATGATGCAACATGTGTATGTACGCTAGATGTAGTGGTGCAACAAGCATATGTACGTGGGATTTAATAGTGCGAGGTGTGTACATATTCCAAAAAATGGTTTTTTAAGAAGATATTCTCAGCAGTGCTTTGGAAAAAAATGCAAGTAATAAGGCCAAGGCCATGTATGCATGTGTAGATCAATTTAGGGATATAACAGATGCCCCCTAATGTGTGAGGTTAGAAGAGAAACTGATGGCTGAAATACATTACAATATCTTCACCAATGTACAAAATCAAGTGAGCTCGGGACCAGAGTTCAGGAGGTGCCATCTACAAAAAAACAATTGTCTCTCCGAGGTGGGCATACCCATGCTCAGGATAAATAAATCACAACTGCCAATAAAATACACTGCATATCCATGTCATATAACTATATAAAGTGTAGCCGCGAGAAATACACAACAAATCTACATCTCAAAATCAGTTGAAGATATACAAGTAGAGTATCCATATTCAAGAAGCTAGTGACGCCCGATAGATGGAGATGAGGCCTTCAGAGCTCGAGAAACAACTTCAAGATATTCAAAACTTAGGTAGGAGTAAAATGGGAGTGTATGAATTCACTACCCTGAGGTCTTCCACGGATCGTCGAGAAAAGACATGAGGATATCAGTGATTAGGCAGAGAGCTTCGTCGATTTTGAATCAAGACTTGACTTGACTCTCAGGATGGACGGCTCATGAGGTCAAGAGAAAAAATGCAGAAAGGATGACTGAGGTTGGGTGAAACTTCCCTTGGACAAAAGAACGAAAGATGATCAGACTTAGGCAAAATGACATTGACATAAGTCAATGATGCAAGAGGCAACACAAACTCTCCACGTGTTTGGAAGAGTAACCAAATGGAGAAGGACACATCTCTATGTAGTGAGAACAACTACCTAAGGTCATACTAGATCCCAATGCTTGAAGAAAAAACATAAGGATGTGCTTTGTCCAAGGGAAACTCTTTGTGCTACCAAAAAAAAGAATACATATTTCTCGTCCCCTCTTTTTGGGATATTTGTTTTTTTTGTCTTTTTCAAATTTTTAAGAGATTGAAAAAGAATAAAAGAATGCTATGTTACAAAGGAGGAACGAGTGTTTCTAGAAATAATACTAATTCCAAGTGCTAGGAACATACTGATGCTCAGAGCAAGGAGACATGTGCAGGAAAAGGACACTTGGGGAAAATTCCTACATGGGTCAAGGTGTCAATTCGCAGAGGCAAAGTGCTACAAGGAATGCGTACAAGGAATGATTCAAAGGTTCAGTTGAGAGAAACATGGATCCGACATTAGGCTAAATACGCAGAGATGAAAATTTGATTAATCAAAACACAATGAAACCTCCTTCAACATAATTTTTACGAGCGCAAAGAAGGTAAGCTCGACAGTTTTTTCACATTTAGAGAGTCTGAAAAAATGTAAAAGAATACTCCAAGGAGTATCTTTTTCGGATATAGTCAAGTCGGTTCGAAAAAGGGGTAAACTTTCATCGAAAATACGTCTATTCAAAACCATTTTAATGAGTGTGACACAGACGAGATCACTCAACAATCTTTTAAATTTTAGGGAGTTTGAAAAGAGATTAACTATGGACTCACAACCTTTTCTAAATTTAGTCTCCTTAGCCTGAAAACATATAAAATTTACTAAGGAGAACTCTCTCTGTGAGACAAATCTCCTGAGGCATACCTTTTTTCGCTATAATCTACATGTTGGAAAAAGGGTTAAACTCATGCCAGTAGATGTTCTTCTGGACCAATTTAAATAGTGTGAAGGAACAAGGTATCTCGATAATCTTTTCAATTTTAGGGAGTCTGAAAAGAGATTAACTATGGACTCTGTGAGGCTTCCTTTTTCGAAAGTAATCTCCAAGGCCCAAAAAAGATGATAAACAAAAACCAAGGAGAATGTTCCTTTTTCGAAGGTTTAGTCCCTCAGGCCCTAAAAAGGGTTGAAATTATGCTTGAGAATACTCTTCCAGCAAACCGAAGTTCCTAGAGCATACCTTTATTCGTACTATTGACTATCCAGACCAAAAAAGGGGTAAACTACCTCTAGACAGACGTGCCTTCAAATTTTGTTTTGGCGAGCATGAAGGTCAACAAGATCGGTTGAAAATATTTTCATGTTTAAAGAGTCTGAAGAGGGCTTAAAGAAGACTCCGGGGGACTACTTTTCTCAGTTAATCCAGAAAATATCAAAAAGCATGAATACGGTCTTGTCGGATGTTGTTTTTGAATGGTAAAGCGAGCTTGAAAGACAACAAAGCATGCTCATTTGGGATTCCCGAGGGTGAGGCCAAGAATGATGGTGCATCAAATGAATGAGGCTCAATATCGTAATTATTATAGGACTAACAAGGACTCCCGAGACTATAGTTATTACTAATAGCATGGATGCCAAAATGAAGTGAGGATCTACCTAGGGCATCCATGTACAGGTAGGCTCTACCACTTAATTATGACACTTCTAGAGAAACAATGAAGGTTCTATGTCGCACTTCGGTGGGGTCTATACTAAGGCCAAATGAACCAAGAAACGGATAATGCAAAAATGCAAGTAGGGAAAAACTTAACCTATATGCCAGTTTCGAGGTCAATACCCGTCAGAATGGATCGATACGATAAAAAAAATGTCAAAGAACAAATTTCTCCAAGATCCTATATATAAGGCCAATAACACTCATCTAGAAGTCAATAAATCCAATATAGATAGGAACTTCAGAAAATAAGAGGTGCTACTGAATATAAAACTTGAAAACAAAAAACTTGGACTATACAATATGTACAAGGTACTACAGATCCTTATGGCTCATGCGTGGTAGTAGTTCAGGTAGAGCTCGCTTCTAGGCTATGACCAAGAGTCTCTTCGATAGTCAACCTAGAAAGTCTCCCAAAATGGAAGAAAACAAAAACCACGATGTAAGTCTTCCCATGGTATAGAAACCATAGTCGTGGATTCAAGGATAGACTCATCCAAAGGAAATTCAAAATCTAAGAAATCACACAAACAAGGACGGTTGGCAGTCCTAAAGGGTGAAGTAAACTGACCATATTCCATATGATGATGGAGGTTTTGGCTAGGACTGGCAGAGTCTATTAGTGAAGAATCACAAGCATGAGGGATTGAGGATCTACACATAGTGAGATAAGACTCAAAAGGAGACTCAAGATCACTTGGACCAAGAGGGGGAACCAAGGGCTCCCATGCCCCCATTGGATAAAACATTATATCAATTGTTGAGACCAAGTCTCGAGAAGGAAAACATGATTGCACAAGTTCCTGTTCAAAAGCAATTGAACACCGAGGATAAGACACCACATAATTAACCCATGGTGGGGTAGAGTCTATGCAAACACTAGGAACATATAAAGGGGAAAACTAAACTAACGTTGAATTAGGATGGTGATTATCAGATGTGAACTAGTTGATAGTGACAATGCTTCTATTGTGAGGGAAATGCATCACCCGAAAGAGAGTATACACCACAACGTTCATAACATATACATAATCACGCCCGAGAATAATATTGAAGTCTAACAGGCCTTGCACCACTATAACATCGATGAGGACATTCTTCCCACCTAATGAGATAGACAACTGAGGAAGAATCCCCAAATTTTCACTAGGACGTCTGTCAAAAGCCAACAGCTCATGCAAAGCAGACACAAGCTCGGGAGATCCCAAGGCTTGCCAAACCGAGGAGGATAAAATACTTGTGGAGGCTCCTTCAACCACAATACATCGATAAATGTTTGTTGAATTAAATTCAACCCTTATTTGAAAGGGTGCAGAAGAAGGAAGACGAGGCTCAACAAGGTCATTCCAATCAAAGGAAACCATCCTAGGGATTGGAGGGGGTGTGCTCGAAGTGAGCAAAATTTCCCCTTGTTCTAAAAGTATTGAACTGGAAATTCTAAAAACATAGTTGTTAGACACATCTCTCTCCAAGAGAAGAGTTGGATCAGTTGAATATTACATCGGTGTGACCACTTTGGTAGACTCTACACTCTCTAAGAAAAGAGAGGGATTAGCTGAAGACTACATCGGCGTGACCACTTTCTCAACCATTGGATGAATAGGTTGCAATAAAACATAGTCTACAGGCACATCACCCCCCAAAAGAGGAGTGGGATAATCCGAAGATTGCATAGACATGACCACTTCATCAACCAAAGGTTGAAAATACTATGAGGAAACCTCAAAACACTAAGAATCGGAAGAGCTTCTAGACAAGGACCACAATGTTCATACCTCTAGAATGTTAGGGCACAAATGAGTCAGGTGATCTCTCTTGCAAATATTACAAAGGAACTTAAGATTACGTCATATTCGTCTAGGTTTCTCAACAGAATCAATGCCCCCAAGATGACTAGCAGTGGTTGGTTTCACATCTCCAACATGATTTGCAGAGGTTGGTGATTGGTCGTTAACATGACTCGCAGAGGCTACAGACCTATTGCCAGTATGACTAGCAGTGACTGAACTTTTTCCCCCAACATGACTTGCATAGGTTGGGTGCGTTCCCCCAGGATGACTTGAAAAGGCTAGGTGTTGGTATTCAACATGAATAACATAGGTTGAGGACCCATATCCATCATGACTCACAGAGGTTGGTGATTTATTCTTCCTGTTCTTCCTCTTTCTATGTCGTTTAGATTTCCGATTACTAGTATCTATACTTTCACCAGAGAATGTAGAAGGAGGAGGAGAAGACTTCTTTGACGAAGGAACATAAACATGATGCCCGTGACATAAGGTTATTAACTAGGAAGCATCAAGAGCATTCGAGACATTTGGAATGGTACCCAACCAAACTGGTAGTCCTACATTCAACCCAGGAATGTACAAAGTGGCCATGAAAGGGACACCAACATTTTCGAAGAAAGGAAAAGCAAAAGAATCCCCTTGCGAAGGGGTTCCTTGGTTGGTATCATCAAGAAATTTATCCATGAAGATCTTATGCACAGGTTCTCCCCTTGTGGTATCGTTCAAGTTTGTAAAAGTCTCACACACTGACTCTGGTGAACCTGTGTTATAAAATAAATGCCTATAAAGAGGCAACTCCACGTTTCTAAGCGGAAGACTGAAAATTTCTCATGACCGGTGGAGTGGGAAGTACACAACCTTAGGTCAGAGACCCAAAGAAATGACTGACTAACTCACTGTGGAAAACTAGGGAGCACAGAGCACACACTAAAATCTCCTAAAGGAAAATCAAGCAGACGACTATCTAGTAGGAAGGACAATTACGCCAATCGACACTAGAGAAAATAACTGGTGCAAGTGAAACTCAAACACAAAAGAACCCTCTGGGTATAATCTGTGAAGAATGATTTGATATCTGCCCTAGGTATCGTGGTATACCCCCACAGTCACCCGTGTAAGTCCCTAGAATATGGAAAACTAACTTTCTAGCTCGTAGTCAGCCACCAGGCGGGTGCAATCGAAAGTCGGGCGGATCACAATGAGCAGGATAACAAGTTCGAAACCTATCAAGGGTAGCGAGAGAAAATGGTTTATAAGAAAACAAAGGATCTCGAATGGATTTGAGGTCCACGAAGCTTCGTAGGAAAATGTAGTCAGTATTACTCCCAAGACAGATCCTCAATATGCGTTCCCCACTACGTTCAGTCCAGATTTGGAGGGGTTATCTCCACTGTCTTTCCTCATGCGACCTCGTGTTTATCCCTTGTGTTAGAGGGGGGTCTTGAATAAATTTTATGACACTGGACTTAAATACTCCCTAACTCAGACTCCAATGTTTGATTTAACGGCCTTGAAGAGTTTCCTCTCCAATCCTAATTCAAGGCCCTAACCCTAAACTAGTTTGTTGACCCTACAAACGAAAAAGTCTAGAGTATTTTATATTAAGAGTTATTTTTAAAGGCTTGATTTACTCATAGGGATATGGTGGTGAAACTCATGATGTTATAAAGAGATGAAAAGGAGGAGAAAAATACGAAACTTGAAAGAAAAATTACTTCTAATGCAAAAAGAAATTTTTTATAACTAACTCTTTGTAACCAATTTTTCTTTAACTAACTTTTTCAATATCTTGCAAATAAAAACTAAAACGTACTTTCTCTTGACTACAAGCTACTTGTGATTCAAGAAATCAAGAAAGAACTTAAAAAATAGACACTTTTTCCTTCTTTTTTTTCGCAAATGACCAACTCTAACTACTCTGCCAAAATGAAAAGGAAATATTATTTTTTGAAATTTCCTTAAAGAGAAATCTGAAACAAATCTTTTTCTTTTTTCAAAGCAATTAAAAGGGGTAAAAAATAAAACTAGAACACCACTGAAACATATATTTAGCCCACTTCAGATCACAAGGAATGAATCAAGAAACTAAGAAGGTGGATCTACAATTCAACAACTTGCTTAAAAGACTTTTAAAAGTAAACACAAGAAAATCAAGAAGACAAGTAAACTGAACTCTAAACCTAGGCTATGGCTATAAATAGAGACTCTGAAATGATCCAAGAAACCCTGAGAAGTGTGAACCTCAATCAGGAAAGAGACAAACCCCCTCTTTTTCAAAAAAATTCTTGAAAAAAAGACGTGGGTTGTTGCATCAACATCATGCGTATGTATGTGGGTTGTTTACTGAGCAGAGCATGTAAGTACGTGGGCTGACTCAAGATAGGGAACATACACCTCTCTATATATTCAAAACAAGAAAAAACATAAAATCTTATAGGGCAGTAACAACTGGTATTGCACCTAAAGGTGACCAAAATCCCTTGACAGACTCAGAAAACTTGAAAGAAACTTGAAAGTAAAGCAAACCAATCAAACAACTCAAAATCCCTTAAAAAACCCTAGAGGCTATCCCCAGTATGGTCGCCAATTTCGCTAGAGGGAAATAACCCCCCTTTAACTACACCAGGGTTTAGAATGTAGGCAGAGAAAATAACTTTCTAAAAGCTAATTAATTCTCAATATTATCCCAAACATACCAAAACTAACATAAAGAAAGAAAAGAGAAAGGAGGTCGGGTAACTATACCTCTAATCCCACGTCTAGTGATGATCTCCTCATGCTTGTAAGTTCCAATGACTGCATGTCTCCTCCCATGGCTGACCTACATCCAAATATTGACAAACGAAGAACTACAAGCATGTTATTCCATATACAAGTTAGGATTAGATGTTAGAATGTCAAGCATAAATCAATAAAAGTATTCAAGACACCATCATTTGGGACAGGAAAATGTAATTCTTTTATTCATAAAACACAGATTATACCTTTACAATCTAAGTCGACCACTATTCTGCGAACCTGGTTTGGGATCCTCTTCACCATGCTCCAAGTGCACCTTGTATGAACTTCCTCTCTCAACCTTTTGATCTCTTCTATGAAAGGGAATGGGTTAAATGGAGGAAGAAGGGGATGATGAGGGTACGCTGAGGCAATTTCTCACAAAAGGCAGCAATATCTTGGGCAAGGAGGGGATGTGAAATCTGGCAGATTTTCACTGTTCTTATGCTTATGTATGAAATGGGACCCCAACACATCTTTTTATATGCCAAAAGGATGGTTATTCGGTTGGGTGATGGGCTATAGTTGGTGGATTAGTTGGGAAACCTCCAATAGCCCGTGAATTTCAATGAATTCCTTGCAACTTTTTCAAGAATACGTAGGCTATAATGGTGCAACATGTGTATGTACGCTAGTTGTAGTGGTGCAACAAGCATATGTATGCAGGCTGTAATGGTACAGGGCGCGTACATCTTCCAAAAAATGGTTTTTCAAGAAGAGCTTCTTAGCAGTGCTTTGGAAAAAAATGCAAGTAAGAAGGCCAAGGCCATGTATGCATGTGTAGAGAAATTTATGGCTATAAAAGTACCCGTTGATGTATGTGGAGTAGTGTTTGGAATCCCGATCCAGGGGAACAAAATTTGCTCAAAAATCAAAGTGCTCAGAATTTCTTCAAAATGAACACATGCGTAGGCCTCGTCCTCACGATCCCAACACAACTCAAATGATTTCAAACAAAAGTCGTATGAGTGAGATATCGTGTTCTATCCATTTTTTCAACAGACAAAATTTTGTTGACTATACAGTCTGTACAGTGTTGACATGGCAGCTGACCAGACATTCTATATGAACATACAATAACATGGCAGTGTTGATTTGTCAGGTGGTTGATGTGGCAGTGTTGAGTTGTCAGGTAGCTGACATGGAGGTGAATTGGCATTGTTTGATGTGGACCAATCCATGACTGACACGTGTCCTTCAGTTGGCGAATGGGAAGGTACCACGTACCCTAGCTAGGGTCACCACGTGGCACCCTGTCATTGGTTTATAGGTTAAAATTTTAATGGAGTCCACAAGAGTTGAACCCGGGACCTGCAATGTTGGCATAGTCTCCGCGTAGGCCAGGCCACCAACCCGCCTACACAATAGTTCTTACGCTATCCTATGTTCATATTTATTTGAATTGAATGTAATATTTGGTTGGTGAAGGAAAGGGCTGGGGTGTAGCCCCAACCCCCAGTTAATAGAACACATGACCATACCATAGAACCTATGGTGTGGAAAGGATACTATCCCTTATTGCTCACCATAAAACCATTCCACGTGACCAATGGCGTGAGATCCGGAAGGTGTTGGGACTAGCCATGTGTCTTACCATGCGACCAGTCCATATGATCATTGAAGCAGGGATGCTTGCATTTGTGCTAAGCTCAAAAGGCACAAACTCCTTGGAATATGTCCACTCCACATGACCTTGGTGCAAAATTGATCCATTATGTGATTGGGTCCGAGATAGGCATTGGGACGTGGCCATATGCCCCCCATGTGACCAACACCTATGCTGGGAAAAGGGGTCAGCGCACTAACGACACGAAAATTTGCCACATTTCTTGTAACGGTGCAGTGTGTAGGGTTTTTGTCCCAGTAATGCTACGGGAGCCGAGTTAGTCACACACATGTGCAAATTGGAGAACTTGAGACAACAATCTTGAAGATGATACTTTCCAGGAGGATATCTTCTTCATTTTTTGGCCAAACCAGGTGCAGAAAGAGCCCATCTAGGGGTTTTTGGATGTTCTGGAGCCATTGGATCCATCTATTTGGAATTTTGAGCACTGTAAAGCATTTTTTTTTATCACTTTGAGAAAATAATATAAAAGATCCATTAGAAGTTAAACCAGGAGATGTAGTCCAAGAGAGGGGCGAAATCCTTTATCATTTGTTGTGTTATGTGTTTATTGATGGTTGTTAATTGTTGGTTATTATGTGCATCTTAAGTGTGAAAAATCTCTAATTTATGTGTTTTCAAATTGATCCTTTTTCCCAAGCACACATAATTAACACTTACAAATAATTTAAAAGATACAAGTCTTCTTCATTTTCAGATCAAGTTGGTATTAGAGCATAGGTTTTTGAAGGATTGATTGTTTACAAGTGTTTTGTTTTCTGATGCTTACAAGGTTGAAGCTCACAAGAGGAGAAGGTCAACATGTAGAGCCAAGTTCTCAACTGTCAAGAAGGAGAACCACCAAATCACCTCAAGTTTCAAGGAGATATTCACCAAGTATGGCTCATGAGGAGATTCATGAAACTCTTCTTTCAGAGGAGGAAACTTTCAAAAAATATTTCTATGATATGACTGAGATGGTCAAAGTTTTGTTTGAAGAAAGAAATACAATATTGCAAGGTGAAATATCCAACCCTCCAAAGGGAAATGGAGACAGTGGTGATAAAAACCCAAAGGGAAATGGAGGGAACAATGATTCTCCACCTCCTTCACCTCCATCTTCCACCTCTTCTACTGTTTCACAACCACCTCCAAATTATCCAAAAGAACATGGTAAAACTCCTCTACAAACTCCTTTGCTTAAGCTTGATATTAAGTTTGAATTGCCAATGTACAATGGAGAGGCAAATGATGAGAAATTGGATAACTGGATTCATCAAATTGAAGTGTATTGTAGGATACAAAGAATCTAAGATGATGAGACTAAGATTCAACTTTCTTCTCTTAGATTGGAAAGTGAAACACTCATTTGGTGGGAAGCCAAAACTCAAGAGGACATGAAGAAACATGGTAAATTTTTATCCTCTTGGAATGATTTTATTATTTCTCTTAAAAGGAAATTTTATCCATTAGCATACATGCAGAAAGCTATTATGGATTGGAAAAAATTTGGACAAGCTAAAGGACAATATGTGCAAAGATTCACTCAAGCATTTAGGAGAAGAGCTTTGGTTTTGGGTATAGATTTTTCTTCTCAAGAAACTTTACTCAAATACATTGGGGGTTTGAATAACTACTTGAGGCATACAATACTTATGTTTAACCCTTCAAATATAGATGAATTTTGTGTACAGGAAACTCATTTAGAAGAAAGAGGAAGGAATGGACCTCAAAAGGGAAGCAAGAAGCCTTTTTATAATGGAGACAAGGGAAAGAGTAAGTTTGAAGGAAATGGAATGAAAAATGCTTCAATCAAGAAAGAGAGAGAGAAACTCTCATGTAAACATTGTTCAAAGGATGGCCATGATGAAGACCATTGTTGGAAACTCCATCCTAAAAAGAAACCCAAAAAGTTCAACAAAAAAGAGAAACCGAACATTGCTGCAACTTTACAACAAGATTTAGGATTTGATTCAGAAGATGAAACAAAAATCGCAACCATGGGTTTACAAGGTAAGGATTATATTGCAAGTACTAGTTCTTCAAGTAGTAGTAGCCTTAATATGAATCAACATGAAAAAGAAAGAATAAATCTTGTTCACATAAGGGTAATTTCAAAACATACCAAGATAGATACTCTATTTGATACAGGATCACAAGAAAACCTCATTTCTAAAGACATTGTCAAGAAACTAGATTTGGAAACTACTCCTCATCCTAAACCATACCCTTTAAGTTGGATATGTGACAATGCCAAATTGCACGTGACAAGAAGATGTAAACTTAGATTTACCATCACTTCAAAATATATAGATGAGGTAGAGCTTGATGTTATTCCATTGGATATTTGTGGTATTGTGTTGGGAAGCCCATATTTATATGATAGGAGAGCCATATTTCATTGTCATGAGAATAAATATCATTTGTTCAAAAATGGAGTTGAGTAAATTGTTAGAGAACATACAAAGAAAATGGATTTGTCACTTACAAATGCTGGACAAATGAAGAGACTAGTCAATGCTAGTAAGAACCTTGTACTTTTGATGCTTAAACCCAAAGACAATGATGAAGAAGATGTTTTCCAAGGATGTGATGCAAAGTTAAAATCTGATTTATATGAGGTTGTTAACGAAAATATTGAGATGTTTCAGGAACCAAGGGGATTGCCTCCAAAAAGGGGTATCCAAAATGAGATTCTATTGCAGGAAGATGGTCCTCTTCCAAACATTGACATGTGAAGTATGTCAGTCATGGAGAATGTTGAAATTAGAAAACAAGTCCAAGAGTTTCTTGACAAAGGGGTCATTAAACCAATCACATCGCCATGTAGGTCACCAATTGTTTTGGTACCAGAGAAAGATGGTATATGGCATGTGTGTGTAGATTTCAGGGCCTTGAACAAGACTACGGATATGATTTATGAAGGAGACACATGGAAGAAAGCTTTGAAAGAAAAGAAAGATCCATAACATGCCTTGAAAAGCTATGTATTCCATTTGGTGACAAGGTATAAGAAAGACATTTATGACAAAGTTGTTGATATGCTTACTAGGCCTATTGTTAGTGCTTCAGATATTTTTAAGCACAATTCTATCATGCATGTGAGCTATGTTGAACAATATGCTTTAGATACTTATTTCAAAGATGTTTATGAAACTTTGTGTTGTACTAACCAAGTTGAGGAATTGGATTCCTATGTGCATGGTAAACTTTTGTATCTTGGCAAGCTATGTTTTTCACAGGGTGAAAGAGTCAACATGATAAGGGAAGCACATTATTCTCTTGTTGTTGGCCATTTTGGTGTAGGAAGGAGATGGTTAGTTTGCAAAGAAATCATCCTAAGTTTTGGGATGAGCATCTACACTACTTTCAACATGCTTATAACCAGGCTAAGTGTTCATTGACTCAAACACCTCCATTTGAAGCATGTTTTGGCTATTTTCCAAACTCTCCTTTATATTTTATCTTTGAGAAAGATGTTGCTATTGATGGTCATTATTACATTGATAGAGCAAAGACATTCATTGAACAATTTTAGTTGGTGCATCAAATGGTACAAGAACGGTTGTAAAAGAGCCAAGCCAAGTACAAGACAAGACATGACAAGTTTTGTGTTGGTATAAAAGGCACAAATCCAAGAAAGGCCAAGTGGATTGAGGTTGGAAAGGTGAGGGCACTGTACCCTCATCCTCAGATAGACTGAAAGTAGTATTTTGGAGGTCCAAAAGTTTCCCAATGGAGAGGAGTGATCCAGGGGATCAAATTTTTCTCAAAAATCAAAGTGCTCGGAATTTCTTCAAATCAAACATGTACATAGGTGTCGTCCTCGCAATACCAACGCAACTTGAACGGGTTTAAACAAACGTCGTATGAGTGAGATATCATGTTCTGTCCATTTTGACAAACAAGTAAAATTTTGTTGACTGTACAATCCGTATAGTGTTGATGTGGCGGCTGACCATACAGTCTGTAAGACCGTACAGTGACATGGTAGTGTTGAGTTGTCAGGTGGGTGATGTGGCAGTTATGAGTTGTCAGGTGGCTGACGTGGAGGTGAATTGGCAGTGTTTGACATGGACCAATCCATGACTAACACGTGTCCTTCAGTTGGTGAATGGGAAGGTACCACGTGGCACCCTATCATTGGTCTACAAATTAAAATTTTAATGGAGTCCACAGGAGTCAAACCTAAGACCTCCAACGTTGGCATAGTCTCTATGTAGTCCACGCCACCAACGCACCTACACAGTAGTTCTTACCCTATACTATGTTCATATTTATTTGAATTGAATGTAATGTTTGGTTGGTAGAGGAAAGGGTCAGGGCCTAGCTCCATCTCCTAGTTAATAGAACATGCAACCATACCATAGAACCCGTGGCCTGGAAAGGAGAATATCCCTTATTTCTCACCATAAAACCATTCCACATAACGAATGGCATGGGATCCAGAAGGTGTTGGGACTAGCCATGTGTCTTACCATGCGACCACTCCATATGATCATTGGCGTAGGGATGCTTTCCTTTGTTCTAAGACCTGAAGGCATAGACACCTTTCCATATGTCCACTCCACATGACCTTGGCACATAATTGATCCATTATGTGATGGGGGCTAAGATAAGTACTGGGACATGGCCAAATTCCCCCCATGCAACCAACACCTCTGCCAGGAAAGGGTCCAGTGCATTAATGACATGAAAATTCACCACATTTCTCGAAACGGTGTGGTGTGTTGGGTTTTTGGCCCAGTAACGTTGTGGGAGCTAGGTTAGTCACACACAGGTGCGAATTGGATAACCTGAGACAACAAGCTTGAAGAGGAAACTTTCCAGGAGCACATCTTCTTCATTTTTTGGCCAAACCAGGTGCAGAAAGAGCCCAGCTAGGGGTTTTTGGATGTTCTGGAGCCATTGCATCCATCTATTTTTCATTTTGAGCACTATAAAGCACCGTTTTTAGCACTATGATAAAATAATATAAAATATCCATTGGAAGCTGGACTAGGAGATGTATCCCAAGAGAGGGTTGAACTCCTTTATCATTTGTTGTATTATTTGTTTACTGATGGGTGTTAATTGATGGTTGTTATGTGCATCTTAAGTGTGAAAACTCTCTAATTTATGTGTTTTCAAATTGATCCTTTTCCCCAAGCACACATAATTAACATTTACAAATAATTTAAAAGATACAAGTATTCTTCATTTTCAAATCAAATCCCCTACATGTATATGAGGGATGCAATATTCATGCTGAGAGATAACTAGTATTGAATGATCAAGGATGGGAATTACTACATCATTGATGCACATAAAGGCATGTCAAAGATATCACTGGTAAGTGACAACCAATCCAAGAAGTTGATTAGTTCAAGTAAGAAATATGTTTTACTTTTCTGAAGAGAAAATATGTCTTAGGGTGAGTCGATAAGACAAAATGCATCCCTAAAGGGGTGTGTTAAAGAGTAGAAACATCATTTGGAGGAGTTTCTATAGGCATGCATAGGAGTGTTATAGGATCCTAAAGGGATACCACTCAAGAGGCAAGTGGAGCACGAAATATAGTTATTGATAGACTCCCCATTGATGAATCTTGGGCTATATAGACAATTCATTCTAAAATAAGATGAAGTGAAGAAGCAATTGCAATAGATGTTGGAGCGGGGTGTGCTTTGACCAAGAATCTCACCTTGTGGGTTACCTATCATAATTGTACCAAAGAAGGATGAGACTTGGAGAATGTGTATTGACCATATAGCATTGAACAAGATTACACTAAAAAATCAGTACCCTCCACCCAGGATCAATGATTTTTTAGATCAATTGCAACACACAAAATAATTCACCAAGTTGTATCTCAAATTAGGATACTACTAGGTACGTGTCAAGGAACAAGACACCTAGAAGACTTCCTTAAAGAAAAGGCAAGGTTTGTATGAATGGTTGGTCATGCCATTTGGTTTATGTAATGCACCAGTTACATTTATGAGACTGATGAATGATGTATTACACCCATATCTTGATTCATTTTTTATATTCTATTTAGATGATATACTAGTTTATAGTGCTACCTGGGAGGAACACATATCACATCTCCTATAGGTTTTAGAGACTCTAAAGAAGCACCAAATTCTAGATAAACGCAAGAAATGTGATTTTTCTCAACAATATTTGGTGTATTTTTTGTATGTGATCGATGGAGGGGAGCTCAGGATAGTTCTAGCAAGGATGGAGACCATCATGAAATGGACAATTCCTACAAATTCCACTAAAGTTATGAGTTTTGTGGGTAGAAAAGTACCTGTAGAAGTTCATAGCTTCATTTTCAATAGTAGTTGCACCACTCCACACCACAATGATGAGTGGTAAGAGTTTCTAGTGGGAGAAGAATTAAAAAAAGGATTTCGATGAGATGAAAAGAAAAAATAGTCAAGCACCAATTCTCACATTACTAAACTTGTAAGATACTTCCGAAGTAGAGACAGATGCAAGTGGGTATGCCATGGGAGAAATTTTGATTCAAGGAGGAAGGCATGTATGTTATCATTCTGAAATATTTCATGGGGTAGTTCTCAAATATCTTACCTTTGACAAGGAACTATATGTCTTGATTCAAGCTGTCAAGAAGTGGAAGCACTTTCTAATGGGAAAGGAGACCATCATCCACACAGATAACTGATCGCTACAATATTCGTAGGCTACAGTCATTACAAGTGGATGGGGTTTTTACAACAATTTCATCTAGTCATCAAGTATAATAAGGGAAACAAAAATAGGTTGGAATACATGCTTTCAATGCCACCCACATCCAATATTACAACTTTGGGAACTGTGATGCACATGGATCCTTTTACCCATGATGGATACATAAATTCATACACATAATATGAGGACTCGAAGGAGGTGTTTTAGTAGATACAAGGCCAAATTCATATAGAATAAGGTGATGTAAAGGATGACTATCATTTCCAAAATGGGTTACTCTAGCAGTTCGACAAGCTCTATGTCCCTAAAGGTGAATGACTGCAACTGATAAGAGAGGCTCATACCTCTAAGGTTGCAGGACATTTTGGTGTTGGGAAGACAATTTCCAAATTACAGAGGTATGTGTACTGGCCCAGAAAGTAAGAAGATGTAGCACAATATATTAGAGGATGTATACTTTGTTGTACCAACAAGCCCAATAATAGGAAGGAAGGTCTATACCATCCCTTACCTATACCCACTCGACTTTGGGAAAGCATTTCCATGGATTTTGTGGGAGGTTTACCAATAACCAGGAAGGGGCATGACTATCTATTTGTGGTAGTTGACATGCTTAGTAAGATGTGCATTCTCATGCCTTGTAAAAATACCATCAAAGGACAAGAAGCAACAAAAATGTTCTTTGAATAGGTTTGGGTGCACTTTGGGATACCAAGGAGCATCTTCTTAGATATGGATATCATATTTATCAGTACATTTTGGACTACATTGTGGGATAAGATGGACTCTAAGTTGAAGATATATACAACATTCCATCCACAGATAGATGGGAAAATAAAAGTAGTCAATAAGAATTTGGTGCAACTTCTGAGGGGTTACAATTAGAATCATCTGAAGACTTGGGATGAAAATATGACATACATACAACACTCTTATAATAGAGTGGTCCACACTTCTACTGGTAAGTTCCATTTTGAAACCTGGTAATAGTGGGTCCACACTTCTACCTACTTACTTGGCAATAGATGAAGGGGAACAAATGTACTACGGTACAAGGGAAAGAGTGTGTAGATTTCTTACAGACTGGAACACTAAGAGGAAAGGTTGTTTTGTAGGTAGAGGCCACTCCACCACATAATTGTTGGTTTCATTATGATATTGTGAAGAGTTGCTACCATTTCTTAGGTGGAGGTGTTTCTTGTTGAGTTAAGTTTTAGGTGAGTGAACTAGTGAATAATCTCATTGAGTTGGGGCCTTACAAGGGGGGAACATTGGCTTCATGGTATTTACATTGGTTGGGAGGAAAATCATCCTTAGAATGTGATTCCCCTATAGCTTCCATTGGATCTTAAGAATGGTTTGCACTAGTTGTCTTATGTCATTAAAGCAAGTTGGATACATATAAGTATCAAGTTCTTTAGTTTTTTTTCCACTTACAACATTTTCTTTAATATTTGCAAAGAAAATAGTATACATAAAGGTTTTATGTTAAGTATATAGAGGGAAATTCTTTAAGTAACAACCCCACAAAAACCTTGTTAGATTTTAGTTGTTACATATCAATATGTCCATCATTTCCATCTATGATTACTATCACAATACCAAAAGGTCACACAAAGATGAAAATGTATTTCAATTCAAACATTTCTTTACCATAGCTTAGAATAATGGAATTTGACTTGCTAACACTATGAATCAAGCTACCTTATGAAGAATTAGACTTTGACCAATAAACCTAGAAAATACAAAGGCTTCCAATCCCAATACTCTTGAGACTCTACCTCCACCATTAAATATGTCATGGAGCACTTCTTAAAGTCATCATTATCAAAATAGCTAACTTCTTAGACATACGAACATGAACAAAGATATGGGGTGGTGGATCAAGGAAGTAGGTGTGTTAAAACCAATACAATAGATGGTTGGGTTGGAGAGCCGTGTGATGGGGGATAATGTCCAGCTGCCTTGGATGTGCCAGAATACTTTGGTGGTATTGTCATAATGGTATGAAAAAATTTCAGTTGATGAATCTTCTCAGCTTCCTTGTCCTATCTGGGTTGAATTTCCAAGCCTCTTGATAAGGGAACAACCTCGCCTAGGCCTTTATTTTCCATACCCATATCCTGTAGCAATAGTTCCAAGTCTAGCTGCTGAATATCCAAAGCATGATCCACAAGATCTTGGCTTTCGTGATCATGATGTTGATGCTCGTAGTAGATATTGAGAGCTAGAACCACCACTAGCAAAGGCAAGGGTAAGATATAGATAGGTAGGAGAAGGATCAAAGGTAGAAGGAATAGAGGCAGTTGAAGGAGTCGATGATCCACCAGATCTAGTTGATGATCCAAGACCAACAATGGAGTAAAAGCCAAAACAACCCCTCTCCCTATATATCCCTCCAATCAATAGGCCTTTCAATAAATAGGCCTAAAGGGGAAAGAAATAGTAAAGATCTATCTCCCCCTAACCAAGAAGCCTCCTTCCTTAAAGGCTAATGACTAACTTCCCGAAGGTCGAGCACTTGCTTACCTAGTCTCCCTAGCAAGTAGGTAACCTAGCAAGTAGGTAACCATAATATGAGAGATGACACATTTTATGGATTACTCAAGTTGTATTTATCTAATGTTATAATACCTTAAGATATTATTATAATGATATTGTAAGGTATTAAAATATATTCCCTTTCTTCCACCTAAAATAATTGTGTCTTTAAACATATTACGAGAATTCACAAAGAATTGTCTATTATGATTGACAATTTTTGAAAAAAAATCATTTCAAATCCATGTCTTTGTATGGTTGGTAAAATTGACATGGTATATTCACTAATGAAAGGAAATTATTTAAAATCATACATAATTTCGATCTTGTATTTATCCCTTGGAAAGGGTTAAAAAAAAAAGGAGTCTTGAAATTGTCAATTTTGCAACAATCTCTTCCATTGTACAATGTTGTCAAACTAGAAATCAAGTTGATCTCATGGCAAGGGTCCAATGGTTTCCGCAATGTCGATTCGTCATGGTTTATAATTTCTCGCTATGGCATTCCTTACCTCCTTACAATGTTTTTCTTGAAACTCGTCGGTTGAACCATGAAATACTTCACATTAATAGTAGAAATTGTCAATGTACATAAAACCTCATTTTAGATCGTTGTTTCAACAACGACGAAATACATTAATAGTTGAAATTAAGAAATCAGCATACATGGCTTGGCAGAAATTATGAAATACTTCACAATAATAGCAGAAATTATAGGGACTGTGATTGTAGAAGGATCCTCATTTTAGAGTTCCATATAAATAAATGCACCTCCAAAACTCTCCGGTTCAACAACTATGAAATACTTCACATTAATATTACAAATAGTCAATGTACAAAAATCCTATGAAATACATTAATAGTAGAAATTAAGAAATATCCATACATGGCTGGTTCAACAACTATGAAATACTTCGCATCAATAGCAGAAAATGCAGAAACTATGATGGTAGAGGGATCCTCCTTTTACAGTTCCATATTAAATAAATTCACCTGGAGTATCCTTATTAAAGAAATTCACTTCCAAACAAGATTGGTAAAAATGTTAAAGTTCAACAACATTGGACAACGATCACGAAACTTCATCTATAGTAGATGGTGGAAATAAAATATGAACAAGTTTTCTACATCTTAAGTGGCCATAATAGCAGAACAAAAAGGTTGTATATACGTGATATTTTGTTATACGTTTTGGGTTGGCATAAGTGCTTTCAAAATATGAGCACACATCGTAATCTAAATGTTTTAAGTTTTAGGATTTGATGTTTATTGGCATATTATTTATTTAATTTTATTTAAATTGGGTGAGAAATTGTTGGATCTATAAATTTGACTAGTTAAGTAGTATAATTTGAGTGACCTTGGAGTTTTTCAAAAGGTTGAATCCATTTCCAACCAAAAATAACAAAACAAATGGTTAAGTAGTATAATTTGAGTTACCCAAAAAAAATTTCAAAGGGTTGAATCCATTTCCAACCTAAATTACCAAAACACGGAATGTTTAGACAATGACTAAGCACAACCTTAAAACTTCCTTTTCAATTCTACCCATAGACAACGCCTAACTTAAAACTTCCATTTTAATTCTACTCATTCCAATGGCTCTTAGCTACTCCGACACACTCATGGAAGACATTACAACCATAGTCCTTGCTAGGAGACCGATTGAAGACTACTTTCCTCAAGCTTGTTACAGGACTTGTGGCACACATTACAACCTTCCCACACATTGTAATGTTTTCTAAGAGACAAATTATAGGACAATCGACTCTAAAAGGAGTTATACTCTGGCACTCTCATGGAAGACATTACAACCACAATGCTTGTTGGGAGAACGATCGAAGACTACTTTCCTCAAGCTTGTTACAGGACTCATGACACACAATACAACCTTCCCACACATTGTAATGTTTGCTGAGAGACGAATTATAGGACAAATCGACTCTAAAAGGAGTTATGTTTCTTAGGGAACACATTGATTGATTTGATTTGATTTATTTTAATGACTTATACGAGGCTGAACAATCTAAGGGACCAAGAGAATAACAACCACAACTCATATTCATATTCTTTTCGATGTGCGATCTTCTGCTATGAATCTTAACTAGAAGACTAGTAATCTGGTTGATCTTATCCTCGTCAAATAGTTGGTGCATGTTGTCGACCTTTAAGCTATTTTCATACTGTCTGTGGATATCCTCATAGACTACACATTCTGTGACAAAGTGTCACTTTGTCTCCACCACACCCTTATTGTAGAATATGCAAGTTCTCTATTCCCAAACTTCCTTGGGTACCCTCCACCTATGGGTCTCACATTTAAGGTGATGTGAACCTGTCCTCAGTTGTGCAACTAACATCATTTATTTTCCTTTAATAGCTTCCCCTAAATATGTTTTCTAACTATGGTCACAATTTGGGTTAAAATCCATGATGTAGTATGTTTTTTACGCCCACTATGATTGGTCCACATGGAAATCCTAAATTTTTCAAACATGGACTTTTTTGTTTCTTCCTTGGTGTTAGGACATTCATGTAGCTTGATATTCCACTTACTCAACCACTTTTTATTTTGCTTCATCTAAGTTTTCTTCCTACTTTCTAACTCCTCCTCCATAGCTAACTTGGGCCAACATTGGTTATCCATGTTTTCGACCTTCTTTAAATAACTTATTAATTTGGTTATCATTATTGCCTCCAATGGAAAAGTACCTGTTTCAGCTAAAAGAATTTCATATGGGACTCTGGCTTTAACTTTGAGATTTCTAGTAATTAATTGCCTTTGAATTCTTTCTATTTGTCTCCATCTACAAGTTGACATGTTGCTTCTCCATATTTCACAACCATAGAGAACAACCGGTGTAACCAGAAACCCAAAGATGGTTTTTTTATTTTCCAATCCCAAAGTTAAGCTTTTCTACACCTATTTTGGAGTAAGTATGAGGCTCTCCATCCTCCCTGTATCATTTTCACCCTACAAGTCTCCCAACTGAGTTTATAGTGGAATTCAATCCCAAGATATTTGTATTCTTTCACTATATCCAATGGAATTCCTTCGAAAAGAAAAGTGATTGGTTTGTCATTTCTATTTAAAGAAAAGATCACGATTTTGGTCTTAGTATTGTTCACTTGCATCCCTACTTCCCGTCAAAAGTGTTCTAAGGCCTTTAAATGTTCTCTTAAATCATGTGTTATTTTCTAAATTAGAATAAGATCATCCGCGTATAAAAGTAGCTTCACCACATACCCTTCTAGATGGACACCGTCTCCATCCGTCCTTCTCAACCAGGATTCCAACTTATCAATGTATAAACCAAACAAAGTGGAAGATAGAGGACATCCATGTTTAACGCCAATATCAAGTTACCAAAACATTCAGACATTCCTTCACTTGTTTTGATTTTAGCTCTAACATTCTCATAAAGTCTGTGAATTGTTGCTCTATATCCATCCCAACCACCTGCCCTTTTTCCCTCATCTTCTTCCCAAGTTTTGATTCTTCGCTCTATCATGCTCTCAAAAAGCTTGCCCAGAAGGAGATTGACCATAATAGTGCGGTAGTTGGAAGGGCTATTAATATCTCCATTCTTAAAAAGAGGAATGAGCACACTGGTGGTCCATTCTCCTAAAAAACCATCATGGATGACCCCATTGAAAATTCCTTTTATGTAAAGTGCAAGGAACTCAACCCCCCATTTGGCTATTGGAGTATCAATTGGATGTATGAGGTTAATCAAATTAGTATGTTCAATGTTCAAACACATGAAAAACATGACCTAACTTTCTCTATACTATAATCATGCGTTGCATTTGGGATGGAAAGCTCTCTCTCACTGAACGCATGACCTGACATCTGTGGCTCTACCTCTCGAAGTAGGACAATAAAATGATCCTCTTTCCGACTAATTTTCAACGCCATTTCAACTTGAAACCGACGATTAATCTGCTCTCAACACCAGGAACGTTCCAACTCATAGATTTCAACTGGTCGGGGTCTCTGAATCAACCTGCTAAAAACGTGTAAGATCGATGGGAAACACCGGAATTGTTGCGCTGTATACCAGAATGGGTTGCCGGAAAAGTCATATTGTTACATGCTTAATATTCTTCGATTCAAAATGGCGCCATGTATATAAACACTTTCTCAATAGATCTCAACATTTACTGTACCGCTGGATCATTGTACTAGTGATACTTTTGCTATTAACTTTCATAACTCAATATAGATCAGCAACAACAGGAACGCTGGGTAAATGTACTAGTTAGAATATTTTAAATTTTGTATTTGTTTTTTTCAAATATCAAAATTGGTAAGAGATTAACATGTTTGTTTTGATGGAATTGAATTTAGGTGAAGAGGATAATAAACCTATTATCCAATCACCTAAACTGTATAAGCCACCTAAAATATATAAAAAATAATTTAATCTAAAATTAACTAAGAAAAGTAGAATAAAATACTTTAAAGTGTAATCATGAAAAATAAGTATAATCATAAAGACTAATATATGAAATAAATATTATGCTTTGAATTATTGAATATGTACATATTATCTTATGAATTATTGAATATGTAAGAATTTAAACCATAGAGTTATGAACTATTGAATATGTACGGATTATCTTATGAATGATTGAATATGTAAGAATTTAAATTATCTTATGAATTATTGAATATGTAAGAATTTAAACCATAAAAGGTACACTTTATTATGTTATGTCATAAAGGTACACTTTAATATCTTATGTCTTCTTGAATATGTAAGAATTTAAGCCATAAAGTTCCACTTTAATATGTTATGTCTTCGTTATAATCTAATCTATATACGGAATAGTACACTTTATAAATATAGAGCATACATACCCACATAAACCCTTCTTCTTTTGGAGAGTGTTGCATGGCAAATAAACATAGTTTATTTAACCCTAAGGGTGAGTCATATAGTTTATTTGTCTTATAATTTATGTTTTTTTTTATATAATTTATATTATATTTATATTTAGTTTGTATTTTAGTCATTGTTTTTTAATTAAAAATTGTTTAAATCTTTAACATATTTATTTACATTTGTATTTAGATTTGTTATTTTTTGAAAATTTAAATATTGAAAATACAAGTAAAAATAAGAAAACATGAATACAATATAAAAATAATTTTAATTATAAAAATTAATTTTCTTTATATCAGATATGGTTTTAACTAGTATGGAAAAATTACTTTGAAACACTTAGGGTTTCATGCACTCTGCGAAAACTCGCCCTGGAACTTGTAGACCCTCTCTGCATGCGCCTGGCACAACTAGCCTTGACACAACAAAATGAGAGCAGACGGAGGGGTGGAAACCCCCTCATACCAGAACACAACAACAAATGAGACGAAAAACTCTCAGGTAAGTCGATCACCTTTCAAACCCCCGTCGCACCTACGGGACCAATTTCTGCAAGATGAGATAGATGGAAGAAAAGGAACAAGCATGGATGTAGAGTCATCGCATCCAAAATTTGCTCGGGTATGGATACCCGGAAAATGCATCCCATAAGCACCGGTAGCACCCATATATGTCATAAAATCAACCAAAATAGGGGAGCACACACATTTCATGAGAGACCATGCTCTAATCAACAAATTTCTAGGTCTTTGGCCCTCGGAAAAGAATCTTGCACGATGGATTAAGACCTGGTGGACTTTGAAGGAGATTACGAGCTCCAGCTAAGATCTAAAGGGTTCTTCACAATAATTTTATACAACCTGGAAGACAAGGACCACATCTTCAAAGGCGGACCATACTTCTACAACTCAGCGGGTCTATATTTTCACTTCTGGACGGACCACTTCTGCCCCGAAAAGGAAGATTTTGCCTATGCCCCGGTATGGATTCATCTCTAATCCCTTCCCCAAGAGTTCTGGTTAGAAGAAATTCTAATGGGTATTGGAAATAGCCTTAGAAAACATGTCAAGTCCTCAGAGGCCACATAACAAATAAAATACACATCCTATGCAATAATATGTGTTTATATGAATATCTCAAAAGCTTTACCTGGTTCAGTAACCTTGGAATATCAGGATGAGGAATGGGCCCAAACCATAGATTACGAACATATCCCATTTCATTATTGGAAATTCCATGAACATGGGCATCTCTTCAGGGATTGCCCCCTCAACGCACCAACCAAATCGGAAGCTGGAGAGAAACTAAAGGATGGGTTCACGCAGGTTCAGAATCGCAAAAGAAAAGCACATAAAAAACCCAACAATAATGGTGGACGAAGGAACTCCAACACCAACTCTTTATAAGCCCTCAACGAGATTCCAAAGGAAGAAGAGGTCGAAAACCCCCATCAAGCAACAAATTGAGGAAACGACAAAAGAAAAGAAAAACAACATCAGCAGGAAAGCCTAGTACACAACAACATCCCAGATTCCCACGCACCCTCCAATATAGGGAAAGGCCTAGAGAAGGAAGAAGATACTATAATGGAAATGGATGAGCAAGATCTGGCTGACATTGACCTAGACAAGCTAGAAGAAGCACTCAACAAGAAGGACCTCAAAACAATACCAGAAGATCAACTCAGGAAAGTTCACAAGGTCTTTCTCGACTCCACAGTGGGGGCTACCTCTAGACTTGGCATCAATGTAGATCCAAACCCAGATCCCCGAAAAAACCCCAAGGAAAACAAAAGGCAAGGGAGAGAATAAGCGCACCAACTAATAAAAGAGGCAGGGAACTACATGATCAATTCAGGGCAGATACATCGGCTCTCAGAGAGATCCTTTTCCCACCCACCGAATTGTTAATAATGAAAATCATAAGCTGGAACATCAGAGGCCTAAATGGGAGATCTAAACAGAGGATTCTCTGAAACTGCGTAAAATATGAAGACCTAGATATTCTCTTCCTTTAAGAAACAAAGTGTGCGGGACAAATCATCGAGGACTTACTCAAAAAATGCTAGCGACACTGCAATTTTTTTCATTCGAATTCGAAAGGTGCAGCAGGGGGACTAGCTATACTCTGGAACCCTACTACAGTGATCCTGGATCAAGCCCTCTCCACACCAAGAAAACTGACAGCTCATTATCGATCTATTGGCTCGGACAAACATGGGTTGACTACCAATGCTTATGGCCTACAAAACCGCCAGGACAAGGACCTCTTCCTCAAAAGTTTGTCTTACCTGGGCTCTCTTGTTGAACACAAGTGATGGATAGTTGGAGGAGATTTCAACATGATTCTCATGCTTGAGGAAAAAAGAGGAGGGAAGAAATGCCTGGAACAAGACAAAATAAAATTCTAGGAGCTAATAGATCGACTCAACCTTGTCGACATAGAAACTGGAAATGGAACCTACACTTGGACCAACATACAATTAGGACATCAACAAATAAGCTGCAGGCTAGACCAGTTCTTAATCTTGAAAACCCTCATGCTCAAAGGACCAATGGTAGAGTCCAACATTCTTCCAAAGTTGGGCTCATATCACTGGCCAATTCAGTTCTGGATAGACACAATAGCCACTCCCAAACACAAACCCTTCAAGTTTGAAAAATTCTGGTTAACCCACCCAAACTTATAGGAGCTAGCCTGCACTTGGTGGACTAATGCGAAGATCCAGTAGGGGACCAAAATGTTCTGCTTCTAGCAAAGGTTAAAAAACTTCAAACAACAGGTATGTCAATGGAACAAATATGTCTTTGGGAACATCTTCCAAGAGAGAAAAGCACTAGAACAAAAACTAGAAGACCTTCAGGATCGATTCATTCAAACGGGCTATACGGTCACCCAACAACAAGAGGAGAACACCATCAAAAGGAAACTTGAAGAAAGCTACAAGTAGGAGGAAATCCTATGGAGATAGAAATCTCGCGTTCAATGGCTCAAGGAGGGGGAGAAAAACTCCAAATTATTCCACCGCTCCATGATCCATATATGCTTCATCAACCACATTACAAAGTTGGAAGATGATCAGGGAAACACCCTATTAACCCACCAGGAAATAACAAATGAGATGACAGACTTCTACAGGGATCTTCTCTAAAAACCCTCTTTGGATCGCACTCCAACAATAGAATGGGTTACTCAAAACATTCCAACTCTTATCTCCCCAGAATAGAACGCGACTCTCATGAGACCCATAATGCAAGCAGAGGTGGATCAAGCCATTTAGGATCTTCCCAAAGGCAAAGCTCAAGGCCCAGATGGCTTCACCATAGAATTCTTCCACTACTGTTGGCCAATGCTCAGGGAAGAGGTGTGGCAGTTGGTTGAGGAATCACGCAGCTCGTGAAAAGTCCTCCCAGCTCTAAACGCCACCTTCCTCGCCCTAATTCCAAAGGAAGAGAAGGTTAATAATTTGAAGAACTTCCGACCAATAACGTTATGTAGTGTGGTTTACAAAATCATCACCAGAGTCATTGCATTGAGACTCAATCTCATTCTCCCCTTCATCATCTCCAAGGAGCAATCAGGGTATGTTAAAGGAAGGAAAATCATGGACAGTGTCATCTTAGTCCACGAAATCATTCACTCGATCAAAAGCACTCGCACCCCAGGTATGCTACTAAAATTGGATCTCTCAAAGGCTTTTGACAAATTAAGTTGGCAATATATGAAATCTCTTTTAACTGTTTTTGGCTTCAGCAAAGATTGGATCTCCTGGACAATGAATCTCATCTCCTTTTCCTTCTTCTCAATTCTTGTCAATGGAGTACCCTCTCAACCATTTTCCCCCTCAAGAGGTATAAGAAAAGGTGACCCACTCTCCCCCTTTCTATTTGTCATAATGGTTGAGGGCGTGGGACGCTACATCAAGGTTTCCATACAGAATGGCTCACTACAAGGCCTCCATTTACATGGGTTACAACCAACAACCTCACATAGCCAATTTGTAGATGACACAATGCTTCTGAACACCCCCACTGTGCAAGAAGCCAACAAACTAAGTTCCATTCTCAACGATTTCAATGAAGCCTCCAAAACCACCTTTAATCTGGACAAATCTCAACTCTTGTTCTTCAATACGCCAGAAGCCATCCAACATAACATCTCGCAACTGATGAACATACCCATATGCTCCCTACCCTCTTAGTATATGGAACTTCCTCTTTCTAACTCGGAAACCATAAACATTTGTTGGGATTCTCTTCTCCTTTCAATCTCCAATCACCTTAGCAAATAGACCTTCTCATCCCTCAATCTCCTAGCCAGGCTCATTCTTCTTAAATCAGTTCTACAAGTTATTTTTGCCTACCTGTTTTTGGCCCTTGTTTCCCCGCAATCAGTCATAAAAAAAATAAGAAATCTACAAAGAATTTTTCTTTGCCATGGTCATAACCCTGAAAAAAAATGGGCACTTCTTAGCTGGGATAAAGTATGTAAGCCTAAATCTCTAGGAGGTATGGGTATCTGAGATCCAGGAAAATTAAACAACACCATGGGAGCAAAGATATGGTGGCATTGGCTCAAAAATTCGACTAAGCTTTAGGAAAAATTGTTGTAACAAAAATATTCCCCGAACACTCTTCAGACTCATCTTATATGGCTAGAGGACAAAACTCAGCGCTCCAACATATGGAATGAGGCCTAGAAAAATCACCCACTAATACATGAACATGCTTTTTGGGAAATTCGCAATGGACAAAGTGCACTATTCTGTACAGATTCCTAGCATCAACTGCCACCCCTACAAACAGAAGACAACTTAATATATTATGAGAATCACATCCAATATCTAACCTCCATCAAAGTTGTAGAACTATGGTTAAACACCTCCAACAATCCTCCTTGGCGCAACTGGAAAACGACTTCACAAGATCTCCACATGACAACAGATTGTGACTTGCAACATTGGAAACAATTGACAAATCAAAGGAGAATTCATATAAGCACAGACACAAACATTCTCCGATGGGGTCACACCTGTTAAGCCCTAATATTGGCTCATTACCCCTTAATTGGGGAATATTATATTAGTAATGTTATTTTATTTATGTTGGCTTTAGGCCATTAGTTGTAATTATACCTCCTAGTCTCCTATATATACCAAAGAGACATTTTCATTTTGAATCATCTTGTACTTGAACATTTAAGTGGGGTAAAAGGAG
>ML801954.1:269559-286956 GCA_009831015.1 Picea engelmannii | reverse complement strand
TGTTTCGACACTCCAACTCCCGGTATCTGAAACCTACACCAAAAGGTGTTTTTCTCATTTCAGCATTCCGGCATTCCTGTGGTGAAGTGTTTCAATGCTCCAACTCCTGGTATCTGAAACCTACACCAAAAGGTGTTTTTCGCATTTCGGCATTTCGTCATTCCAACATTCCTATGGTGAAGTGTTTCGACACTCCAACTCCCAGTATCTGAAACCTACGCCAAAACGTTTTTTTCGCATTTCGACATTTCGGCATTTCGGCATTCCTGTGGTGAAGTGTTTCGACACTTCCAACTCCCGGTATCCAAAACTCTAAAATGGAGTCATTGTTGATGTGCCTATTTTGGGATTTCGAGGTTCGCTACTTCAAAGGTGAAAATTCCTTTGATATTTGATTTCCCAGTCTGTGAAACTCCGAAATGGAGTCTTTGTTGATGTGTTTGTTTCAGGATTTCGACGTTTCACATTTCGCAACTTCAGGACTCCTGTGATGAAGAGTCTCGACTCTTGACTCCTCCAACTCTCGATTTCTGAAACTCTGAAATGGAGTTTAGCTTCTGATACCCGAAATGGATTTTAGCTTCTGATCTTTCCATGTGATCATCGTTGTGTTGTTGGTCATGATCTTTGCCATAAATGACAAACACGCATACTCTGCCTCTTTCTGAAAACATGCTTTAGCTTCTGATACCCGAAATGGAGTTTAGCTTCTGATATTTCCATGAGATCATCGTTGTGTTGATGGTCGTGATCTTTGCCATCAATGTCAAACACGCATACTCTGCCTCTGTCTGAAAACATTCCAACATATATTTCCATACAATCATGCAATAAATCATAAAAAAAAACCAAGTATCGCTCGTTGAAATGTGGTCGGTGTTTTGCATAAACCAAAGGGTGGTACCTTGTAGGCATATGTCCCTCGTGGACACGTGGAAGTTGTCTTGTCTTGGTCTTCCAGAGAAATATGGATCTGGTTGTATCCGTTTAATCCATCCAGAAAATAAAATTATTTATTCCCATCTAGTGTGTCCATAACATGGTCAATAAAAGGTAGGCGGGAATGATATTTCAAGGTAGCCTTGTTTAACTCCCTATAGTCTATGTATACATGTCATTTCCCATTCTTTTTATGAACAATCACCAATGGTGACACCCACTGATTGTCTGACATGGGATAAATGAAACTTGTTATAACAAAAGTTGAAGATTGGGCAAAGCCTAACCCAACCACGGAACAAGTGATACAACTTGGGAATCCTACACCCAATGTCACCTCGATGTAGGTCCCGCACTTCAAGGGTGACTAGGTCACTCTTGGGAGGCAATCCCAATGACCCTATGGGGATTGAGATGGAGATGGAGATGGATGGAAATGAAGCCCCTATAGGTCAATTCTAAGTGGAGTGAAAGGTGGAAATATATGCCTTGCAAGTCAAGTAATTGTTTCCCCACATGTATAACACTTCTCTGAATGGTTGCACCTGTCCGAGACACAAGGAAAGACACTTTGCAATAGTATATGTTACTTGGATAATCAAGTTAATATTGTTGTCCCTAATTTGCAACAATAGATAACAATATATATCAGCAAAAAAAATGTATTATAAGTTGCTCAATAAATGTTAAATATCACATAGAAAATGCAAGAGAAAAACTAGTAAATGACTAGCTAAACTCAAGATGAAAAAACAATACTCTTAGCATGAAAGATAAGGTTGTTTTAAAAACTTGTATGCAGAAATTTATATCAGACTTATGGCTGTAACATTCAATGTATTACAGAAAGAAAATCATCCACTAAAATCTCCTCAAACTTTGCCAAAAAGTGTGCTAGGACAAGGAGAGTAAGTGTGCAAACTTTGAGCAAAAACCAATGGTTGATAAGAGAGTTATTAAAGCAAGTAAGTTAGGGTTTCTGTAGCCCTAATGGCTGAAGATACAATTTTGTAACAACAGAAATAAGTATCCCCTAGATGGGGACGCCCTAGTGGTTGTGAGGTGCCCAAGGCACAAGGAAAACAATCCACTTTGCAAGAAGTAAAAATGACCAAAAATCATGTTTCCCAATGCAATGTTTTATTTCTCTAATGCAACAAATCAATGACTAGTGCCTTTACTATTGGGTTAATGGAGTCACAAGGAGATTATAGAAGATACATCCTTGGGGATGTAAGTCCTTTTACTCACCGAGGCAATTTTCTCTAAGCTAGGATTTAAGCTAAGAGGGTGTATGCCCTTATACTTCTCTTAGCAAACCCTTAATCAATGAGATGAAGCAAATAAAATGATGAAGGCTATGGTGGGGGTGTATGCCCTTATACTTCCCACATATCTCCTAGCATAACAATACTTTACTTGAATAAAATGATAGAAAGAGATTAAAAACCATACCAAGATCAAGATAAATGCTAAGACAATTCACCACAAGAGTTAGAAAGCATCATCCAAATCTAGCGTTAGGCCTTCCTCCATCAATCATTCATAAAATAGCCATAACATAAGTGCACAATGGATAAAAGAGCCAAGAGGGCCGAAAATTTCAGACCAATCCTCTCACGAGAGAGAGAGTTATGTTTGAAATGAGATCTTCTGATCTTTATTTATACAAAATTTAGCTAACATAGCTTATCCACAAATTAAGGAGTAAAACACAAGATTAGGGGTCAAAATCCCTAATGTCTCCCCCTTAACATATATATATTAAACAATTCACTTAAAATTTCATCCTTTGCACAAATTAAACCCTAATTTAGGAGGACGTCACCCCTTTAGGGGACGTTTTTCCACTTTGAGGAAGTCGTTTGTGTTGGAGAAGCGTGGATGGGAATCCAAAGGCCATGTGTCAAGCATATAGGCACTCATACATGGTGAATACCCTTATCCTTCTCAAATGTCCATGTGTCATAGAGTGGCAACTCACCACCATCCCCTAGCCCCCAACATCATGACGTCGAGCTCAAAAATGGAACGTTTTTTCCCTCCTGGGCAAATCGTTTGGCAAGTAGGGAGTGGGATAGGTTTTCCAAGTCATCATCAACGTCATCCAAGTCTGATCTCTCTCATCCGACATGCAAGCCCCTAACATCCAACATGTGGGATTGTAGCCCCATGGAAGCCCAAGCTAGGCTTGTTCTCCCAAAACTTCCCACCAGATAGGTCCTACAAAGACAAATGAACACGCCCTCCAAGGATCCCAAGTCATAAAATCATGATAATTTAATCCAATCAATAAGTAATCCATCTAATCATGTGCATAAAAGATCCCCATATCAAACAATTAACATCTCAAAGACACTATGTGACTTGTCAAGCTTAAGTATGGGAGGGTTGATGAGGTGTCCTATCGGGTAGATCTTGCCTTAGGTCAAGGAGAGATTCCAAGAGATCCCTTTCTAAGCCATGTAAAGTGTATGAGGTGGATGGGGTCAAGACTCAATGGGCATAGGGCTCATGACATGCAAGGGGCCATAGTGTCTCATTCATGGGTGCCTTTGTAGAGGGTGTGTGGTACCTTCGTCCGCAATGCACTTTTTTCAAGCCCATGATTTTCATTTTATCTTTCTTTCTTTATATTTTCTTTCATAATAGCATAAGGAGAGATTGAAGGTCACTTCCTTGGCGTGGTGACCAGGTGGTGGCAATGTCACCCACAAACACCGAATGGAAATGAGAAGGTTTAATCGTGATGAGACCCCATTTCTCCCATCCATGCAAATGAGAGTCATTACCCTGGTTTGGTGACCAGATGATGTTAATGTCATACCACTAGATATTCATGGACATGATACGTCATCTCGTGATGAGACCTCTTACCTTCAACTAACCTTTCAAGTGTTTCTTTATTATATTTTGGGTCCCCTTTTACTCAAAGATAAGTGTTTCATTTCTTTCTTCGGTGATCCCTAGGCAAAGCATATAGAAGGTTTATATAAGGATTTTATCTTTTACCAAACACCAACTCCTCTGGGCCTTTATCCCCTTCTTCCCATAGAATGAGGGACAACCCCTTCTTAGGTCAATACACCCTAAAATCCCAAGAGATAAGTAAATGGAGGGGAATAATGATGGAAAAATGGTAAGTATGGTCAGGAACAGTACAATGGCTCATTAAGGGATTTCCTAGTAGCAAACCCATTCCCAAAGAATACCACTTACTAGGGAACAATGTCAACCACCAAGGTGAAGCAAGGAAAAAGGCATAATATCCAAGCACATATCATGAAATCTAGGGCAATCTAAGATACAACATAATCAAATGGCTTAGATATTAAAATGATGCTCACCATAATACTAACTTGTACCTCATGGAGCAAGGCCCACTACCTTCCAGAAGCCAACTGGTGTGGTGGATGCCATCTGTAAACATGTGACCATCTATGGTGGTGAGTGGGTTTTCCATCTGTGCAAAGGGTAATACTGGTCATGTAGTCTCTTGGCACTCCATATCTGCAACCTAAGGGCCTTGAGACATCATCTTATTAGTTATCCACAAAATGGGGATAACATATGGCTCCTACTTGGGGACATGTGCTCTTTGTAGAGTGCATTAGAACCGCAGCATCTCCTGGTAAACCTGTGGCTGCAAGGAAACATCAAACTGTCAAGTGCAGGATGGCCTACACATCCTTGTTCTCATATTATCATAATCCAAACCAACTAATCTAGAAAAAAAAACTCAAATAAATTCTAAGATAAGCATGAAATAAATATGTAAGTAGAGTAGAATGAAAATGAAATGCATCTAAACTAGTATGAGCAATCAAGATGCAAAATGTAGGGAATCAAAATGACTTACCTACTTACCTGGGGCATGGGCCCTGAATAAATCATGTGCCACACTGGAAATAATATTTGAGGAGAGATCCATTTATTGTTAGTGGAATCCTCCTCCCATTTGTCCTGGATAAGTAGAAAGAGTCTCGTCCAGACACTTCCTCTATTTTGTAGGAACCTAGACAAAGACGGTCGAACTTGTGATGCATTCCTAGTTTTTCTCTTCTTTTTTCCCACAGTAGAACTTGATCCCCTTCCTTGAATTCTCTTTGTCTTGCCCTTCGATCTAAATTTCCTTTTATTTTTTCTTGATTCCTTTCCATTTGATCAAAGGCCATTCTTCAAGTCTCATCCAATTCTACAAGCTGATCGATTTGCCCCTGCAATGCTTCCTTATCTGTATTGAATTGTTGGGATATTTGTAGCACTAGGATTTGGAGATTTATAGGCAAGTGAGCCTCAAATCCATACACCAACTCAAAAGTAGTCTTTTTGGTGGAATTCTTGGTGGTTGTGCGGACGGCCCACAAGGCATACTTGATCTTGTTGTCCAAACTCTTTTTTTCCTCCCCAACAGTATTTTTCACAATGTTCATAATGTTTTTGTTGTTGGATTCTACCAATCCATTCCCTTGAGGATAATAATTCAAAGAGTGTGATAAAACAATCCCATACTTGAAACAAAACTCATTGAGCACCATTGAGCTAAATGCTTTGGCGTTGTCGGTGGTTATCTTAGCAGGGACACCAAATCTAGTAATAATATTTTCCTCAAGGAATTTCATCACGACTTCTTTCGTTGCTTTCTTGGTTGGGATAGTTTCCACCCATCTGGTGAAGTAATTAGTGGCGGTCAAAATCCATCAGTATTCGTTACTAGATTTGTCTTTGAATTCACCGATGAAATCCAATCCCCATTGTTGAAAGGTTGCTTCTACAATGATTGGTTTAAGGGGAAGGGCAGGGAGGTGTTGCTTGCGGGTAAAAAATTGACACGACTAATAAGATCTAACATATCGATGTGTGTTGGATAAAATACTAGGCCAATAGTACCCTGCTCTTAAAATATTATGGGTCGTGGTGTGTTTTGCAAAATGGCCTCCACAATCTCCTACATGAAGTTTTGTGACTAACTTATCTGCTTCTTCTTTATCAACAGATCTAAGGATTACCCCATCTAGGTTTCTCCACCTGAGACCCTCTTTTGTTAGGAAATACTTCATGGATTTGAGTCTCAGGGATCTTGTTTTAAGTTCCACCAAATTATCAGGGCATGTGAGTTTTTCTAAGTAATAAATGATGTGTGAATATTGTTCATTGTTTTCAATCTCACTTATGACGATGTTGACTTGCTCCTTTTCTCCTACCTCTATGGCCTCTTGATTTCTTTCTGTCATCATTTTTTCCATCCCTTGTCCTTTAATTATCTTAGTTGGATTTATTTCCAAATCATATTCTTGTATTTGTGACACCCACTTTCCCCTTGATCCAAGGCAATCTTGTTGTGATAAAACATCCTTTACAGCGGGGTAGGGGACAAAGGCCTTGATCTTGTTGTATCCCACATATGTTTGAAAGTGCTTGAGAGACTTGAGTAGAATGTAATCTTGTTTTTCTGTGATGATGTAATTCATTTTTGAGTCCCCAATATTCTTTCCCATGAAAGCTATTGGTTGTTCATCCCCTTGATCATTCTTTTGTAACAACACACCTGCGATGGTATCTTTTGAAGCAAAGGAGAAAATGATGAAGGCCATGGAGAAGTTTGGGCTAACTAAGACAGGTGCGACATTTATTGCCTCCTTAATATGTTCAAAATCCATCCTACCTTCACTTTCCCACTCAAAATGGGTGTCCTTTTTTAGTAACTTGTTAAGGGGTTTAACGATTTTGGAAAAGTTTGGGACAAATATCCTAATAAAGTTAATCTGGTCGAAGAAGGATTGCAAGGATTTATTATCTTTAGGAGAGGGATTTTCTTGATGGATTTAACCCTGGCAAGATCTATCATGATTCCATCTTTAGAAATGATATGTCCTAGTAAATTACCCGTGTCAACTCCAAAAATTGATTTCTTAGGGTTGAGAGAAATGTCATATTCCCCACATCTTTGGAAGATAGTTCTTAAGTGTTGAATATGTTGTTCTCTAGTTTTAGAAATGGCAGTCAAACCATCTTGATATATCTCTATGATATTTTAAATTACATCTATGAAGGCATAGTCCATGGCTCACTGAAAAGTATCCCCTGCGTAGGTGAGTCCAAAAGGCATTCGTAAATAATTATAGGTTCCCCAAGGGGTGGTAAAAGCGGTTTTGAGTTGACCATCCTCCCTTACAAAAACACGGTTATACCCCGAGAAACCATCAAGCATGGACATCATCTCTGCATCAGTTACCCTTTGGAAAAGATATTCCATATTTGGTAAGGCATAATTGTCCTTGAGTGAATCTTGGTTTAAGTTTATGAAATCCACACATTTCCTGATTTCACCAGTCTTCTTCATACAATGATTGGATTAGACACCCATGATGAATATCTAATCGGTTCAATTATTCCTGCCTCGACCATCTTTTGTAACTCTTTTTGTACTTGTGGGGCAACCTTTGAGTTCATCTGTCTGAGATTTTGTCTGAAAGGCTTTGTTCCATCAATGAGGGGAATGGCATGTTGTATAACATCTTCCCAGAAGGCCTTTAGATCTGCATAAGACCAAGCAAAAACATCCTTAAACTCTCTTGTAAGTGTAGTTAGATTTTCCCTCTCATCATTCGTTGTTCCTTTACCAAATTTGATTAACTTTGGGGATTCTTTGGTTCCAATGTTGCATTCAGTAATCTTGTCATTCATTTTATTGGAAGGTTTCCATTTATACATATCATTTCGGTCAAAGAGGTTTTCCAAAGGAACAATTCATTTGGGTAGGGGCTTGTCAGCTATATTGATGATCTTGATGCTTTCCTTCTCAGCCAACAAGTTTATTCGGGCTTCAGAGAATTCTCCCTCATTCTGTAGAAAATGAAGAAGTTGACTATCGTTCTCAAAAACTTGCCAATGTTCCAAGTTGTCAGGTAATGAAGGTCTAAAGTTGACTTCTACCTTGTAGAAAATGATTTCTTTGGAAAGTTGTAAGATTGAAGTGGACACAACAAGGCTATCTACCAAATGATTTTCTTCCCTAGGGATGGCCTCAATGGAAAAAAATTCAAACCTCTTTATGGCCTCCCAAACAACATCTCTATATTTCTTTAACCTTAGGTTCTTTGCAACAAACTTCCTATTGACTTGTGAAACAATTAGATCGGAGTCCCCTTTTACGTGCAGGTTCTTGATGTTCATATCGATGGCCAGGTTGATGCATAGGATAAGGGATTTGTACTCTGCAATGTTATTTGTGAATTCAAACTCAAGTCTGTATGAAACAGGGTGGTTGCATTATCTGGTGACCTTAAGACTATTCCTACACCTAAGCCCACACTTGAGTGTGCACCATCAAAATCCAAGCCCTGAGACCCTTCTTTTCTTTCTTCATCTATGAAAGGGGAATCCACCACAATAAACATGATGTTTATTCCTTCTTTGAGAACCTGATGGTTTACATTATCACGACCCACAATATTTTCAGTTTTGGTACTAACTTGGAGAGACACTTGCTCTTTAACTTTGTTGTTCTCACACTTCACTTTGTCCAGAGGTTCTGCAAATATTTTCTAAAAGTATTGTGAGCATTTCACTTCGGCCAACTTTGTGGCTTGCTTCTTTTCTAATTCCAAGATCTCATTTGGTGGGTGAGGTGTTTTTTCTAGATTTCTCTCTCTCTTTTCTTCTAAAAGGTTGATCATGAGACATGTTGCCCTATCAGTTGATTTCTATCGTTCCTCTTGTAGGTAAATTCTAACATCTACAGGAGGTTCTGGTGAAACAAATTCATCAATTTGATTAATCTAAAGGGCCTTCTTGGAGTTCTCTTCTTCTTGTATGAGAGAGGTGGGTAAGTTTTCTTATATTTCACATGCTCTCTCTTGAGCTTCAAATAGAGTAGTAGGACGTTTCCTAACCAAGCCCCCATATGGATCTTTCATAGTTGATATATATATCTTGAGAATGGCAGCTTGAGGAGGTTTCAACTCCAGGGGTAAGCATCTTATGAGGGTGTTAAACCTTACATTGAAATTCCTTATATCCTCCCCTGTTTTTCTTTTGCAATTGTGGCGCTGATTACATAAGGATTGGTAATTTCTCTTTTTCTCGAATCTTTTGGTGAAATTTTCTTGAAAGAAGTTCCAATTCATGATTTTCCCTGGGGGAATGTTGTCAAACCAATCCTTGGCCCTTCCAACAAAAGTGTAAGAGAAAAGTTTCATCGGGATATCCTCATGCTAGTCACAGGATTTTACACTATGCAAGAAAAGATACAAGTGATCTTTTGGTCAAATAAGGTCTTCCCCTGAAAAAATGGGTAGCCATTCTTTGAAGTCCTTTGGGATATTATGAGGGGATCCAGGGATATTTGTTATGTCCAAAGGTTTGTGTGCCTCTTTGTCTTGCAGGCTCCAAGTAACACTTGATGAGGAGGGTATGGGTGAAGGAAGAGGTGTGGAAATAGCAGGTGAGCATGGAGGGATAGCACAGGTAGAGGAGCAATTATGAAGAACGGGGGATTTTGGGGGACCAGGTCATTTGGGTGGTGCTTTACAACCCCTGGAGGGTTTGTTGGTTGCACATTTCTTTGGTGGCATGGTGGAGTCACCAAACAAGATTTTTTTTATAAAATGTTTTGTCGATAAGATGGATAGGGAACGTCCCTTGGGTGGAGTCACCAGGAAAGCTAAAGGAAAGGATTTGGGATAGCTTACCAAAGTGTCGTTAGGGTACGAAGAAGATTCAAAATATTCCCTAGAAACATTGCCAAAATGTTATAGCACAAGTTGAAAGTTGGTAAAATCCTGACCCAACCACGGAACAAGTGCTACAACTTGGGAATATTGCACCCAATGTCATCTCGATGTAGGTCTTGCACTTCAAGGGTGATTAGGTCACTCTTGGTAAGAGATCCTAGTGATAGTAAGGCGATTGAGATGGAGATGAAGATGGATGGAAATGAAGCCCCTATAAGTCAAGTCTAAGTATATTGAAAGGTGGAAAGAGATGTCTTGCAAGTCAAGTAATTGTTGCCCCATAGGTATAACACTTCTCTGGATGGTTGTACCTGCCTGAGACACAAGGAAAGACACTTTGAAATAGTGTATGTTAGTTGGATCAGAAATTTAAGATTGTTGTCCCTAATTTTTAGCAATATATAACAATATATATCAGCAAGAAAAAGGTATTATAATTTTCTCAATAAATGCTAAAGATCAAGTAGAAAATGCAATAGAAAAACTAGTAAATGACTAGCTAAACTCAATATGAAAATACAATACTCTTAACATGAAAGATAAGGCTGTTGTAAACACTTGTCTACAGAAAATTATATCAGCCTTATGGCCGTAACATTCAATGTATTACAGAAAGAAAATCAGCCACTGAAATCTCCACAAACTTTGCCAAAACGTGCGCTAGGACAAGGAGAGTAAGTGCGCAAACTTTGAGAAAAAACCAATGGTTGATAAGAGAGTTATTAAAGAAAGTAAGTTAGGGTTTATGCAATCCTAATGGTTGAAGATGCAATTTTGTAAAAACAGCAATAATTAGCCCCTACATGGGGATGCCCTAGTGGCTGTGAGGTGCCCAAGGCACAAGGAAAACAGTCCACTTCGCAAGAAGTAAAAATGACTGAAAATCATATTTCCCAATGCAATGTTTTATTTCTCCAATGCAACAAATCAATGAATAGTGCCTTTCCTATTGGGTTAATGGAGTCACAATAATATTAGAGAAGCTACCTCTTTATGGGTGTAATCCCTTTTACTCCCCGAGGCAAGTTTCTTTAAGCTAGGTTTTAAGCTAAGAGGGTGTATGCCCTTATACTTCTCTTAGAAAACCCTTAATCAATGATATGAAGAAAATAAAATGATGAAGGCTATAGTGGGGGTGTATGCCCTTATTCTTCCCACATAGCTACTACCATAACAATACTTGAATTGAATAAAATTATAGCAAGAGAGTAAAAACCATACCAAGATCAAGAGAAATGCTAAGACTATTCACCACAAGAGCTAGACAGCATAATCCAAAGCTCACGCTAGGCCCTCCATCATCAACCATTCATAAAATAGCCAAAACATAAGTGCACAAGAGTTAAAAGAGACAAGAGGGTCGAAAATTTCAGACCAAGCCTCGCACAAGAGGGAGAGTTATGTCTAAAATGAGATCTTATGATCTCTATTTATACAAAATTTAGCTAACATAGCGTGTCCACAAATTAAGGAGTAAAACAAAATATTATGGGTCAATAACCCTAATATTTCCCCCCTTAATAAAATAATATTAAACAATTCACTTAAAATTTCATCCTTTGCACAAATTAAACCCTAATTTAGGAGGACGTCGCCCCTTTAGGGGGCGTTTTGCCACTTTGAGGAAGTCGTTGGTGTTGGAGAAGCGTGGATGGGCCTCCAAAGGCCACGTGCCAAGCATCTAGGCACTCATACATGGTGAATACCCTTATCCTTCTCAAACTTCCATGTGTCATAGAGTGGCACCTCACCACCATTCCCTAGACCCCAATATCATGATGTCAAGCTAAAAAATGGAATGTTTTTCCCCTCCTGGAAAAATCGTTTGGAAAGTAGGGGGTGGGCTAGGTTGTCTAGGTCATCATCAAGGCCATCCAAGTCTGATCTCTCTCATCTGGAATGCGGGGCCCTGGCATCCAACCTATGGGCTTGTATCCCCATGGAAACCCAAGCTAGGCTTGTTCTCCCAAAACTTCCCACTAGCTAGGTCCTGAAAAGAAAAATGAACACTCCCTCCAAGGATATCAGGTAATAACATCATGATAAGTTAATCCAATCAATAAGTAAGACATCTAATCATGTGCATCAAATATCACCATATCAAACAATTAACAGCTCAAAGATACTATGTGTCTTGTCAAGCTTAATTATGGGAGGGTTGACGAGGTGTCCTATTGGATAGATCTTTCCCTAGGTCAAGGAGAGCTTCCAAGAGGTCCCCCTATAAGCCATGTAAAGTGTATGAGGTGGATGGGTTCAAGACTCAATGGGCATAGGGCTCGCGAAATACAAGGGATCGTAGTATCTCATTCATGGGTGCCTTTATAGAGGGTGTGTGGTACCTTCATCCGCAATGCACTTTTTCCAAGCCCATCATTTTCCTTTTATCTTTCTTTATTTTTATTTTCTTTCATAATAGCATAAGGAGAGATTGAAGTTCACTGCCTTGGCATGGTGACCAGGTGGTGGCAATGTCACCCACAAACACCTAATGGAAATGAGAAGGTTGGATCGTGATGAGACCCCCTTTCTCCCAGGCACGCAACTAAGAGCCATTACCCTGGTTTGGTGACCAAATGATGGTAATTTCATACCACTAGATATTCATGGATGTGATATATCAGCTCGTGATGAGACCTCCTACCTTCAACTAACCTGTCAAGTGTTTCGTTATTATATTGTGGGTCCCCTTTTACTCAAAGAGAAGTGTTTCATTGCTTTCTTGGGTGATCCCTGGGTGAAGCATCTGGAAGGTTTATATAAGGATTTTATCTTTTACCAAACACCAACCCCTCTGAGCCTTTAGCCCCTTCTTCCCATAGAATTAGGGACAACCCCTTATTGGGTCAATACACCTTAAAATCCCAAGAGATAAGGAAATGGAGGGGAATAATGATGGAAAATTGGTAAGTATGGTCGAGAACGGTACGATGGCTCATTAAGGGATTTCCTAGTAGCAAACTCATTCCCAAAGAATACCACTTACTAGGGCACAATGTCAACCACCAAGGTGAAGCAGGGAAAAAGGCATAATGTCCAAGCACATATCATGAAATCTAGAGAAATATAAGATACAACATAATAAAATGGATTAGATATTGAAATGATGCTCACCATAATACTGACTTGTACCTCATGGAGCAAGCCCCACTTCCTTCTGGAAGCCAACTAGTGTGGTGGATGCCATCTGTAAACCTGTGACCATCTATGGTGGTGAGTGGGTTTTCCATCTGTGCAAAGGGTATTGATGGTCATGTAGTATTGATGGTCATGTAGTCTCTCGGCACTCCATATATGCAACCTAAGGGCCTCGAGACATCATCTCCTTAGTTATCCACAAAATGGGGATAAAAAAATTGATGTTCAAAAGTTTCTGCAGTTCGCCTTTCACCATCTCTCTCAAGGTTGGAATCATTCGTCTTCGTGGTTGTCTAACCGGAGTGGCATCTTTCGGAATACAGATGTGGTGGATGCATGTGTCTAGATGAATTAATTTTGTATATATCCCCATGCAAAGGTGTATGAAAAGCTTTGTAAAACTTGGATTACTTTTCCTTCCTGTGTATTTTCTAAGGAAGAATTTATGTTTAATGTTTTCTCAGGGAAAATTTCAACAGTGTTATCATTAGATTCAAAGATTGAATGTACAAAAAACACTGATAAAAAGGTAAAGGATAGTTCCTCTTTAGTGTAGTTCTCTTGAAATTTGTGTTCAACAAGACAATCAATAGAAGTTTGAATGTGAGATGATGATTGCCACCAAAATACGACGAAAAATTTGGATTAGTGATGCAATGATTAATCAAATTATTGTCAGTATTTTCCTTAAGGCTCATGGCTTGTGCAATAGTAAGGATAGGTTGAACAACTTCATCATTTTTGTCCTCATCAATCCATTATGTGCAATCAAGTTCAATTGGTGATCTAGCAGGGAGGTATAGGGTAATTTGTTTGGTCTTAGTGCCATTTGTAATTGTCATATTCCCGGACCTACAACTGATGAAAACATCAGTTGTGGCCAACCATGATATTTCATGGATCAAAGGGTGCCCACCCAGATTTTTTTGGGGTTTTATGACATAAATTTTGGTGTGTACTCCCACGAGTCTAGGGAGACAATCACATCTTCTAAAATACCCTCTGGCTTAAGTTTAGATCGATCATCCAGTTTAAACACAATGGGTGTAGGGAAGCTAATATGAAGTCTTAATTGATTTAATGTCTCTATTTTCATCACATTTATGGTTGCAGCTAAGTTGATCAGGGTATTTGCAATGGGAGTCTTAGTAATAAAAACTATGACTATAGGGTTCCCAGGGTCCACATATATTTTTGTAGTGATTTTAGTGGGCATGAGGCTCGATAATTTCCCTATGCCTTGGATGGTTAGGGGGTCCTTTTTTCGTCTACCTAGCTTCTTAATGCATAAATATCTAATTGTTTTAGTGTAAATGGGGATGTCCTTTATTTCTTGTAGAAAAGGTATCTTAATACAAATATTCTTCAGTTCTGACATTAATTCAAAATTAGAAGGTGTAATTGGTTTTTCTAGTGCCAAAATCTCTAGAAAAGGAGGTTGATTAGACTGTAATAATTGTTCCTTCTTAGAATTGGTTTGTAGGGTGGTCTGATCTTGAGACTAATTTTGAGATTGGGATGGTAATGGTGACGAAATTTGAAAATTTTCAAATTGGTTAGGAGTCTCTTCTCCTTCGTTTTCTTGTATAATCATTGAGGGTTTGTGTTGGATCTTGACCAAGTTTTGAGGATCCTTGGTCATGTTTGACCTATTTTTGGACTTCGACGGGCTGTCGAAGGCAAAGCGCAAGTTGAAGCGGAGATCGTGGGATCTCTCCCCCTTGTTTAGGGATTGTTGGGTTTTGTGTTTACGTAACGGGTATGCGGATGTCGGCCCATGGGTTTACCCATGTTTAGGCCCTTTTTGTAATGTATAAATAGATGTCTAGGCGATGAAAGAAGAGGCGCAAAGGAGTATATAGACATATGTGTGATGATGTGCTAAGTGCAAGTGATATTTGTAAATGCTTTGTGCATGTTATGTTGAGAACTTTCAAAGCTAAATGCAAGTGATTGTAAGAGACTGTGTAAAGGATTTGTGCCATAATCTAGCTCAGGGAAGGACGATCTAGAGAAGTTTTCCCAAATCTCTTGTCCTATGCAGAGTAGGATCTTGTGGCTCTGTGCATGTATAAGATTGATAGAATACAATAAAAGAGAAGAAGAGTTGGTGGACGTAGCCCCAAGCTGGGGGTTAACCACGTATATCCTGTGTTACTATGCTTTGTGTGATGTATTGATGTGTTTATGTGTTTACTTGCTTAGTGCTTTGATATAGATGAATGATAGATATATATGTTGATGCTTTGTGCTTAATAATGTGAATGAATGCTATAACTGATCTAGCTTTATGTGCTAAGAGCTTAGGTGTATTAGATCTTGTAGACTATTGCGTTGATCTGTTATTAGGGTTTATCTGTGTTGTAAACAAAGGTTGAATACTAATGAACTATAACTGATAAGTGCTATGTTAAGGTGTTACAATCATAGATCTGTGTCCTAGCTAAGGTTGGAGACACTGGAATCCTGCAAAAACCCCCGCCTCTACCTCGGGTGAGACTTCATCTGCTTTGTAGGTGTTGTCAAAAGGGTCTGTAGTTAGGTTTTTGTTGGTGCATTGTTGAAGCGTTGAACCCTGGGTCTTCCCCTGTGCCAACAAATGGTTTCGTTGTCAGGATCTAAAACTGTGATTGTTGGGAACTGAAGAAAAGAGAAAGCTCGGTGCATGGATATTTTTCCCTAGTGCGCATTATTCTACTTGACTTGTGAAGCTCTGTGCTAAGAAGAAAATTTAGATCTGAAGAAATGATCTGAAAAGATCTTTTAATGACTGTGGTTGAGTTATTAAGCATGTGTGTATTAACCATTAAGGCAGCTAATGAAAGAGGATGAAGATAAGAGAATTATATCACAGCCATAAACTCATATACAAAATTGAACATAAGCAATAAGAACAGCAAACCATAACAAGAGAAGTGAAAATGGAGTTAGGAACAAAATTGCCTACGTCTCCAGACCTTTGTCTCAATGGGGGAGGCTTCTTTATTAATTATTAAAAGCTTGAAAAGTACAGAAAAAGTACATCAAATGGATCCCATACTAGTCTCATTGTGTTCTTCTCGACCTCAGAAATCCAACACAACTGACGGCATTGAAAAATATTGAGTATAGCTCCCAGAAATGGCCCACAAGCGTCTGCTCCTCAACAGCTCCCCTGCATAAAAATGTCTTTGGCTTGGCTTTGCTTCAGCATAACTCTGATCTGACTATCCTCCATGGCCTTAAAAAGGCCTAGCTTTTATATATCTTAAGTTGGTTATCATTCCCCAACTTCCTCCCAAAATCTGGGCTCAAAAAGAGTTGAATATCTCCCAAAAATGGGCCAAATCCTCCATTAACAGGCCTAAATCAAATAAAAATCCACTAAACCAAAGTAAATAACCCACTTTTGTTTAAATATAGGCTTATCCCCTTATACCTAGCATGCGCCCACCTAATTATGGTCACATTATGATGCAAACGGTCACCCGGGCACGCCTGCTACCACCAAGACCTTCTTCTTCATGGCCCCCGAAGAGCTCTAATACTCTTCTTATCCCTTCTTGGGACTTTTCCGCACCCACAGGATGCTCTCCTGACGACCTCCTCTTGCGTTATCGCCTGGACCCCACGCCTTCCGGGTGAATCGGGAAATCGCGTCTCGGGAATTCGCAATTTTCGTTGCACCGATCCACAGGACCTTCCAAGTCCCGAACTCCGATATGAGGTGCCACCTGTCGTCTTCCCACAACGAGCCTCAATCCTCCGACACCTGGAATCTCCTGGGCACTTTTAACTCTGTCGGGAAATCACGAATCGGAATATCGCGATTCCCGTGATCAAGGTGCATAGGACCTCCAAAACTCCGAACCCTGATTCCTCCAAATGTCGACCCGTCAGGATCTCCTGCCACGCGTCCCCGCTGAGGTCAACAGTCCTGATCTGCTCGGGAAATCGCTAATCGCTATTTCGTTCTATACAAATCCCACGACCATGGAAACCCTGAAATCCCGATGGACCAAATCCCGATGGCTCTTGGGCTCCTCCCTGCACGTTAACACTTAAATCGTGCGCGTCTCCTCGGGATCTAATGGCGGACGGCATTTCACTGTCTCCCTCGATGAATCCTGACTGTTGATTCTCCTCCTTGAGGATTTCCTGGAATTTACTAAGTGCTTCTGCCGAAACTTATTTCCAAGTCTGCGCTTGCAGTTCCTGCTCGAAGTTGCCCTCGGCACGAGCCTTCTATGCTCCCCTTCAAGGATATATCGAAGGAACTATCCCTCTTGAACTTATTCACTCTGACTCCTTCAAAGGAATGTCTGTGCACTCCTTGCGCTCAGCGTTCGACGACTTCTCAAGCGTTGAGCCCTTCAGATTCTGCGCACTCCCTGCAACAGCAATCTCCAATCTCCATTCGGCTCACACTAGCCACTGAGACTTCTCTTTCTTTCAACATGCACGCTCCTTGCTTGGTTGCAACAACCCAAGTCACTTCTGGGCGAATGAGAACAAATGGTTAAACTATCTAGCCTTCATCAACGCACTCCTTGCGGATGAATTCGACTGCACTCTATGCAGGAATCTCCCAGCTCAGATAGAAAAA
>ML801954.1:226854-237557 GCA_009831015.1 Picea engelmannii | reverse complement strand
AGTGGAACGTTATTCGGCTTAGAATCACCAGTACACATCAAAACATAAGAAGTGGTAGAAGATGAGGGTTGGTCATGGATGACCAACTGAGCCTGTTGTTGAGACGGAAAGGGTTGGGACAAGACAGTCGGTGCAGGTGGTTTCGGGGCTCCCTGAAGGAACTTAGTTACCTCGGCACGTCGTGGAAAATCCTTCGTGTAGTGATCATCACCACAGATAAGGCAAGGGTATCGTGGTTTGCGCTTATCTCGATCATCAACAGGGGTGGTTTTAGTTTGCTTTGCTTGAGAATTATTTTTTCCCTCCTTATTCTTACCTCTCCCCTTTTTAGATTTATTTTTACCGGCTGGGGTAGATTGAACGGTATTTACCTCAGAAGTTTTGCCGATGGGAGTGGCAGGAGATGGAGCATTTTGAACATTAGCAGAAGCAGATTTAGGGTTTGTTCTTGAAACAGAATGTGATTGGGCTTGGGCAGTACCAATCACACCGTTCTCCGCATGCGAGGCAGCTGGGGTAGTTCAAGTGTTGGAAGTATTAGGGCGAGGTAATTCAGGTAGTAAATCGTAAAGTGTTCCCATTTGTGAATAAACGAGGTCAAGATATTAAGCATGACTTATAGCCTGCTCTTCTGTGACGATGCCACCCATGGCAATGTCCTTACTGATTTCGTTCACAAATGATTTTGTAAACCATTCTGCCAGTAACTGATCGGGGAGCTCAAGTTTAATGAGATGTCGTCTCCTTCGCCACTCATGGATGTGATCAGATATATGAGTGCCTTTAGTCTGTTTGAAGGAAGTCAAAATCTTGGTTCCCATGTCATAATGGACCGGTAACTGGTAATGCGTAAGGAAAGCCATGGCTAGGGTGTTGAAATCAGAGAAGAAACCTCGGGGCAATTCAATATACCACTTCGCAGCAGAACTGGTAAGGGTTCATTGAAAAAGATGTAAACGAATAGAGTCATCCATCAATGAGTTGGATGAACACCATAGGTGAAAATTCATAACGTGATTGTTTGGGTCCTCTCCCACTTTGCCATCGAATTTAGGAATGTTCGATGGAAGCTTGGCTGGTATAACAGACCATTGGGGAGAGTGACGGATAGGATCATTTAAAATCCTTGACAAATCCGAAAGATCCAAAGTGGCGAGAAAGGGTAACTGTCGATTCACCTGCGGGTACTGGTGGCTTTGGGGAGGAAGCCCTGTCGGCAAACCAGTAGGACCATAAGCAGTCTGCATATAATGTGAAGATCCAGGCATATTCGGTGGCGGTTGGACAGGATAGTAGCTCATCGGATTATACCCTGGAACAGAGGCTTGATTTTGAGCATTTGACCCCCAAATGGGATTAAACGAACCTGAATATGGTTGACCCATGCTAGGGGGTGTTACGAACGTAGCTGGAAACTGCTGCCCCCCAGACGATTGAGGAGGATTTAGTATCAATTGATTCCAATACTGATCCAAGGATGGAGGTATGTTTTGCCCATAAGGTGGGGTTGCCCCTCCCATTGAAGGTGGTGTACCAATTGAGGGCAATGTTCCAATTAGCATTTGTCAACTGAGAGGGGGTTGAGTTATACTACCTTGATGAGACTGGCCACCAACCGGAAACTGATAAGTTGGAGTGAATGACGGAATAGCACCACTAGGATTAGGATTTCCAGTAGAAGACAAAGAAGGTCCTCCAAAAGGAAATTGAGGGAGTGTTGGAACAAAACCGGGAAGAAAATGCCCAGAAGAAGAAGGACCACTAGGAGAGTCGGATGGAGTTTGTGCAGGAGTAAGAATGGAAGTATTCAATGCACGGTATCCAGGTGGTAGTGTCGGATTGACGTTGGGTGTCCGCGGTGTGTTGATAGGAGCAAGACTAACCGCAGTGAACCCGGTGGGAACACTCGTAGTAGTTGCAAGATGGGCCATTTCGGCAGGTACGGTAAAGTGATAAGTGGTAGTCACTGGTGCTATCTCTGTATCAGAGATTTCAGAAATCATAGGGGGGTTGATCTCAGAAATCACAGGTGAACCTGGACCAAAAAGGATCTTGGCCTTCTATATCGGGAAAGGGTCCAGTCGGAGATATGGAATACACAACAATTAAGTCTCCGAAAGAGTCTACTCGCATAAAACGTCTCTCAGAATCGAGGTTAAGTCGAAAGTCCTCTCGAGTATTTGTAATTTGAAAACCTTCTAGAGAGTCAGTGCGTTCCACTTGTGGGGTGGTGACGACTGGGCCTTCACTCTACCGAGGAGAGCCTCCAGGTGTGCTTGTGGGTAAGGGTTGAGGACCTTCCAGATGCTCTGGAGATAAACCCTGCATTCTATGTGAACGACGTGGAGGAGATATTGTAAACGAGTGAAAAACTTCGCGAAGAAAATCCTATGGTCAACTTCGAGAAACAAACAACACGCGCTAGTAAACAAAATCTAAGAAGCAACACCAAGAAAACAAGACCTTCTGATTCTGAAGCCACTAGTTGGTGATGAAATCCAACGTCGCAACAACGAGACGAGAAGGGGTGGGGCTAGGGTGGAAAAGTTACGCTAACGACCTGCTTAACGGACTTACACCCTGGTGAAAGCTCCCACACATAATCGTGGGTATACCCTCCAAGGATTCCGAGTGAGTTTGGTCAACGTCAATTCCAGGTACTGTGAAAACTTTCCCCTCCACAGTCACCTTGGGTAAGAACCTAGAAAGATAGGCCACTGAGGTCACCACCAACAACAATAAAGCATGGGGGAACAGTCGACAGTCTGATCCACACGCAAGGGCAGGGTATCTAGCCCGAAATCAACTCAAAAGGCTTCCACTCATCATTGTGGGTATACCTCCGAGTGATCTTCGTAATACGTGCAATCTCTACACTGATATCAACAAAGTAGGGTGAGTAACTCTGCCAATATCAATGTGGCCTCGTGCTTGACCCTTGTGTGAGAAGGGCTTCTCAGGACAAGATGTTGCAAATGGAATTTAACACTCCCTAACACAAGATGTTGTTGTGTGTTTTGTGCTTTTGGAGAGTGTATCTCTCTTCCTACTCCAAAGCGCTAGCCTAGCTAAATGTTGGTGTAAAAGAGTCCTAGAAAAGAGTTACTAGATAAATTTTATGATTACGCAGTGTTATTAAGAGTTGTTGTTTACTCAAAGGAAACGGAAGTGAAACTTATGTTGTATGACTCTGACCCAACAATGCAAGGATGAGAATGAAATGTATCACTTTTCGTTCAATGAATCCTATGTATGGGAGAGAGAAAAAAATTTCCAGATCAACCTTGAACTACAATGCAAACTTTCCTTTAAAATGAAAATGCAACAAATCACGCATCAAATGACAATTCTCTATTGTGTCTTTTTTAATAATTTCAACAATTTGATTTTCAATGTTTTTGAAGACGAAAATGAATTTTTGAAAGAAAAGCGTTTGTTCACTTTCCAAAAAGGACCCACACTATGACAGCGAGAGTACAGAAAATCAAAAACCAATGAACAAGCAATGACAAACTCAATCAACTATTTCAATGAAAACAAAAATAAAAAGAAAACCAATATAGTCTTTTCAAGTGCAAAAGAAAAATGATCTTTCAAACAAAGCAAATGATAAAGACCAAGAAAACTCAACTTTCAACCGATCACTGGTCCTTAACTAATCAAACACACTCAGATTTCGAAATCATAGAGTATGGTGTTCCCTCGAGAGTGGGAAAAAATGCTCTGTAGGACAGCTAAAATCCACGCGCACGAGCTCTGTTACGTTAGGGTTTGAGTGAGCCGCCATGGCAGGCCAGGGAGGGGAGCCGCCGCCCCCTCCTTCCCCCACCTCCTCCTTCCGTCACCTGGTAGAAGCATGCAGCAAACAGTCGACCGCCTCAGAAGCTCCAAGCTTCGTCAAGAAACTGAAGGATATTCCAGAGATCGAGCTCCCTCCTGAATACCCAATGAAAGTCGCGCTATCTCTTTTTGAACGAGGACTCATCGGCCAGTTTATGTGACTCTGGCCCTCAACCAGATCTACAGACAACTGGATTTAGCGAAACTGGAGGCCTTTGATAACAAATAGTGTGACCTGCTACGCAGTCGGGCGAGGGTACTTCATATTTGAATTTATCTCCCAGGAGGACAGAGACCTGATCTTCAGAAATGGCCCATACTTCATGGGCACACAAGGTCTATACCTAAATAGATGGACCCCGAACTTTGATCCTACCTCAGAAATCCCCAAGGACGTCCCGGTCTGGGTAAGACTCCCCAACTTGTCGATCCACTGTTGGAACCCCACTTCACTTCAGGCAATAGGCAATGGACTTGGGCGCTACATCGACCGAGCAGAACCTAGAGACCAGTATTCTTGTGCGCGAATCTGTGTAGAGGTAGATCTGGAGGTAGGCCTACCAGAGGCAATAAAGCTGAAGTTCGGAACCTAGCAACACATCCAAAAGCTGGACTACGAACAGCTTCCGTTCAAGTGCAGAGGATGCCACAAATATGGCCATTTCCAAAGAAACTGCCCAAAAATCCCCCCCACCACAGGAAAAGAAGGGGATGAAGGTTGGTAGCAAGCCCGGAAAGAGAGATCAAGAGCAAGAGGCCAAAGAAGTGAGCAGACAGAACCACAGAAATCCAAACCCACGCAGGCCCCAGGAAAGGAGAACAGCTTTAGAATCTTAGGCCAAGATACGGAGGAAAGCGCGCAAGATCCAAATACAGAAATCCATGAGGAAGGGAAGGAAGACAAGAACCTGGAGGATAAGGGGAATATGCCAGCAGAGGAATACGGGACGCAAAGAAACTCCCCCCAGAAGCAGGAAGGCAATCAGAACACAGAGGAAGGGGATATCTCGATAGGCAGCGATTCAGAGAACGCAAATGAGATTTGGACCACCCCAAAGAAAAAAGGAAGAAGTAGGAAATCAAAAATCGATGAAAGGAACCAGGAAGCCTACAACGCTGTGCTCAATGGGTCACAACCCACCATCAAAAAGGTGTTCAATGTCCATAACACGCGGAAGCAGGCCAAATCCTCCTAAGGAGGCCACCCCCCCCCCCCAAGGTACATGATGATCATATCCACCTGGAACTGTAGAGGAATGGGCAGCAAAAAGAAGGAATAAGCGTTAAAAGATATCCTCAAATCCTCGAAAGCAAGTATCCTACTGCTCCAGGACACCAAAATGAACCAGCAAGATGCGCTCAAAACATTGTCGAATGTTTGGAAAGGAAGTCACGGAGTCGCCGGAAACGCCAGGGGTGCCTCAGGAGGGCTCTGCACACTGTGGGACGCCTCCAAAATAGACATGCTCAGCTCCCATATCTGCATGCATTGGATTCACACCAGAGTTCTACACAAAAACACGGGATGTCAGGTAAGTATCTTTAACATTTATGCTCCACAGCTATTAGGGGGGGAAAAACACTGTTGGGATTCACTGCAAGCCTATCTCCAGCAAAACAACCTCTCCAATATTATTCTCGAAGGAGATTTCAATGTAACGCTGGCCAAGGACGAGAAGAGGGGTGGATCGATAGTGAGAGATCCAGCCAGAGAATGGGTAGAGGACTTAGCCTCTGCATGGGACCTTCTCGATATAAAACCCACCAGAGGTCGTTACACGTGGACAAATAAGAGAACGGGCCCTGGACACATCGCTGCCAGATTAGACAGGTTCCTCATACAAAGCTCCTTCCTGCTGCTAGGACTTGAAACAAAAGCAGAAATTCTGGCCCATAGTGCTTCTGACCACAAACCAATTCGATTAGAAATCAAAAAAGACCAAGTAAAAGGGCCCATTCCCTTCAGATTCAGCCCAAATTGGATCAATGATAAAGGATTCACAGAGCTTGTAACAAAAGTGTGGGCCACCACAGTTCAAGGCTCAGCAACCTATGTATGGGAGGAAAAAATAAAAAGGCTGAAATTTTCTCTAAAGTCATGGGCCAAAATCCAGATGAGTCCAGCAGCAGTGCGCCTAGAAGCCCATAGCCAACTTGAGGCACATCAGTTGGCAATGGAACATCAGGAGATCACTCCGGAAATTTTAAAACAGGAAGACAGCCTTCAAAGGCAATGGCACCAAGCCTGCAGGTTGGAGGAAAATTATTGGAGGCAGAAGTCAAGAAGTTTATGGCTGAAAGAAGGAGATCGAAACACAGCCTATTTCCACAAACAAGCAGAAGCAAGAAAACAATACAAGGCAGTGACGGAAGTGCAGGTCCGGGACAAAATAATTACGGATCCTGAAGGCATTAAACAAGCAGCTTATGAAACTTTTGAGAATTTATACACAGCCCCAAAGGACGTGGATCTAGACCAGCAAGGGTACCCCCTCACACTGATTCCAAAGCTAATAACTACAGACATCAACAACAAGCTGACAAGGGAGGTAACGCAGCAAGAAATAAAGGAGGCCCTTGACCAGATGAATCCAGACAAAGCTCTGGGACCAAACGGGTTCACTGCCAGGTTTTATCAGCAATCTTGGGAAACCATCAAAAAGGACCTAACTAAGATGATCCAGAAGTCACAAAAGGCCAGCAAGTTGGGAGGAAGCACCAACTCTTCCTTTCTAGCACTCATTCCGAAAGAAAAAGGAGTGATTTCCTTCAATAGATTCAGACGAATCTCCTTATGCAACACAAGCTATAAAATACTTGCCAAAGTAATAGCTATTCGCCTCAAGGCAGCGCTTCCTCTTATCGTTCCTGAAAATCAAGGAGGATTTGTCCAGGGGAGGCATATCGTCGACAACATCATCCTGGTACAAGAAGCGATCCACTCCAGCGTGCTAAGAAAAGAAAAAGGTATGGTCATCAAACTGGATCTCGCTAATGCTTTTGATAGAGTCAGACATGAATTTTTATATGAAGTCATGAGGAAGTTTGGATTTGATTTGCACTTCATAAGCTGGATTAAATCCTGCATCGGATCTCCCTGGATAGCCCCCCTGGTGAACGGGAAGGTATATGCCTTCTTTAAAGCCTCCAGGGGTCTAAGGCAAGGTTCCCTCTATCGCCTCTTCTTTACGCACTTCAAGCTTCAGCCCTCAGCTACCAATTGGAAAACGCCCAAATAAATAAAGATCTCCTTGGTCTAAGAATAACACAAGGGGTGAAAGACATCAACCATGCTCAATTTGCAGATGACACACTGCTGCTGGGGGGAGCAAGCCCCATCATAGCAAAAAAAATTAAGGAAGAGTTGGACGCCTATGCAAAAGCCTCTGGCAGCGAAATAAATCTGGCCAAAAGTAACATTTATGGCTGGAACATCACCCCAAATGAAATGCTGAAAATCACTCGAGTTCTTGGGATGGAGGGACACACAAATTGGGATGCTTTTAAGTATTTAGGAGTTCCAATCTTTAAGTCTCCCCCAAGAGCTTCCCATTGGAGTCACCTAGCAGAAAAACTTAAGAACAAGTTCTCTTCCTGGGGGGCCATCTGGCTGAACTTAGCAGGGAAAACAGTCCTTATAAAAGCTGTAGTAGCCAGCCTCCCAATCTATCAATGCTTGCTGCTACTAGCACCAGCCACAGTCATTCAAAAACTTGAATCATTTCAGAGACGATTCCTATGGGAAGGAGGAAAGTAGGAAAAGAAGAAGTTGCATCTAGTTAAGTGGGAAAAAACCACAAAATCCTATATGGAAGGAGGTCTCAATCTTAAAAACACAAGGACTCAAAATCTGGCCTTAGGGGCAAAGCTTCTCTGGAAAATGGTAACCGGCAAAGCCACGTGGAGTAAACAATCCATATGGAGGAAATACTTCCGAGGGTCTCGGGATAGAAGCTTAGAACTCCAATGCAAGGAGGGGAAAATCTCCCCCATCTTTGCGCTCTGCAAAAAAGCGATCCCTCTCTTCACCCCCCATTTAACCTGGATTCTGAAAAGTGGCAAGAAAATAAGAATTTGGACAGACTCTATAATGGGAGACCCTCCGCTAGATCAGCACCAAGACTTGCAAGACCTCAAAAGATGGATGGACAGTCAAAACATCTCAACACTCTCAGACATCTCAGTTTGGGGAGCAGAAAGGCCTCATCTCTAGCAAGGATGGGCAATCCCAAACAGACCAGCCATATTAGACAGGCAATGGGAGGCTCTCAAGAAGTGTCTGCAAGGGAAAGCTCCGTTAAAAAAGGCAGGCAAAGATGAACGAGGATGGGGCAGGAATGCTCAGGCTTATACCACAGCAGAGGGATACCATCTTTTCAGCTCCGTCCCCACTGCATTGCCAAACCCAGCCCTTTGGAAGGCAGTCTGGCATTATCGCTCCCTACCAAAAGTTGATCTATTCATTTGGACCTTGGCTCATAAGAGTATCCCAATGGGGGAGAACCTCAAAAGAAGGGGTTGGGAAGGGCCCTTTAGATTCCCTCTTTGCCTCCAAGAGGAAGAAACAACTAACCACCTTCTCCTAAATTGCAGTTACTCAAAAGAAGTATGGATGAAGATGATAGGCTCCCAGCCAGCCACCAGCCTCCCCACTGATGTAACCAGCCTTCTCCTCAATTGGGAATCCTTGTTCCCCTTTGCCGACAAGAAAAGGAACCAAACTCTCTGGATATGGGGATTGCTACCAAAGCTCGTCCTTTGGAATCTCTGGTTAGAAAGAAACCATAGAATTTTTAAAGACAACCAATTAAGTGAAGTCAGAACTGTCACTAAAACTCAAGCAATGTTGGGGGAGTTAGCTGCACATCTCAGCTCCACAGTAAAGCTACACAATGTGGATGAAGATCAGAGGATTTGGATAGCTCAATTCAACGTCCCAGGATTAGGAAGCCAACACCGCAGTCGTCCAAACCAAGAAAGCTGGGAGATCAGGGAAAAAGGGAAGGAGTTTTCCAATTGGAAAAGTAATATCAAAACACCTATCCTCCAATTTGATGGGGCCTCGAAAGGGAACCCAGGGCTGGCCGGAGGAGGGGGCACAATTGAAGATCCCAAACAAGACAAAGTAACGCATTATGCTCTTGGGCTCGGTATAGAAACCAACAACAGGGCTAAGGCATTGACTCTCTGGAAAGGATTGCAATTGGCAGTAAAACTCAGAATCTCGGACTTGACAGTAATAGGTGATTCAAGAATTATCATACAGACCATGGTCAAGAGATCCAAAACTCAAAGTATCAAACTCAATAACCTCATTGATAAAATTCGATTCATTTTAAGAAATTTGAATTCTTGTCAATTCTGTCACGTGCTAAGGGATCAAAATCAAAGTGCTGACAAAGAAGCCAACCATGGAGTGTTATTGGAGGCAGGAGCGCTGTCAGTAAATGGCCTAATGGAAAGAGTGGAGATCCCATGAATCCACGTAGGCCGCGGGCACTCATCCAAATGCTGGATCACTCAGGGACAAAGGATCTGGGCGAATCGAGCAAGCAGACAGGGACAGTTGGTTTGATTGGCAGGCAGGCTCGGCTAAGTACCAAGAGGAATGGACATCCAGATCTGAGGCAGCCACGGGATCTGCACGATCTCATCCAGATCCCACAGGCAATGATGGAAATGAGCAAAAAATTAATAAAGGGAGGTCAGCCCCCCTTCATTCCAGCCCAAGGAAAGATCTGCAGGACACTCAGGATTTCAGAGAGTGAAAGGAAATAGAGTAAGCAATGCCAGGCGCGCGAGGTGAGAGCTCGTAGGGAGATGGCTTCTTCATCCAAAGGGACGATGAGCATAGAAGAGCGGCTGAAGGAGATGGACAAAACTCTTGCAAATATGCAACAGATGCTTCAGCATCAGTTAGACTTTCTGGAAAATTTGGATGTGGAAGCAGGATGCAGGCTGGAACAGCTTGAGTCGGACATCACCATGACTAAAATCGGTTTTGCAGAGGAATTGGACAAGCTTCACAAAGAGATGAAGAATCCTCAGCAAGAATTTGATGAAAGAATGGAACAACTTGAGGCTAAGATGGCCCAACTGAACAGCAATTGGAGCCAGGAAGAAGAGAAGTAATCTTTGTGTTATTTGTAAATGTAAGCAATCTCTCCAAGCACTCTAGCATTTGTCTCAGCCAAGGCTTTAAATAAGCAGTATATTAAGCAAAAAGGGAGCTAAGTCAGTCAATAGGTCTAGTTTCAAGGTAGACTGTAATCAGGATAGTAGGCCCGAAGACACATTGGGCCAATTTTGTAACTGAATCTGTGGCTTTGCCACCCCTCTAATATAAAACATACCCATTTACGTCAAAAAAAAAGAAATCAGAGAGTATGGTGTTGCCAAGAAAAGTCAAGAAACGAAAGTCAAGACAAAAGTGACAAGAAGAGCCTTGAAATCCTAAGACTATTCATGCACGCAAACGAAGACAAGAAAGACATCAATCAATGGTCCAAGAAACTCTTATGAGGCACCTACACTGATCTAGGCAGTTAAAAATGCCAAAACTCAAATCCAAATTTTTGAAAAATAGGAGTTCGCAGGCTGGTAATATTACACAATGCGAGAAGTAGGCATTCTCACAGGTGGCCTTTGAGCAAGGTGCGAGAACCTCGCACTGAACCTTAAAGGCAGAGTGCGAACCTTACCAATTATCGCAGGCTGTAGTGAAGTACAGTGCGAGAATGTCTGAACATAGTCAAAATTTTGGAAAATGAAGCAAAATTTGAAAAGGCCTCTGGACCCAGAGGGTCTATCAAGATATCCTGAAGACTCGGAGATGGATAGGAAAGGAGAAAAGTAAAACCAGA